>WJFA01001761.1:0-19250 GCA_009870155.1 Pseudobourletiella spinata
CGCCCCTATATATGTAATATGTATTCAGACCCGTAAATTAGTTTTCCCCGAATTTCACCTTGGATCTAAGGGAAGAGTTCACGGCCTTCGACACGCGGCTCGGTGAGGAGGAAATCTGATTTTGACATTTCCTTCCAGTCATCATCATCCGTCAATTGGACGGGCGTGGTGAAGCCGGGTAAATCTATGCATTGTTTTCTCACTAAACTCTCCATGTGTG
Organism: Pseudobourletiella spinata; assembly: GCA_009870155.1. Lineage (NCBI taxonomy): Eukaryota > Metazoa > Arthropoda > Collembola > Symphypleona > Bourletiellidae > Pseudobourletiella > Pseudobourletiella spinata. The sequence continues at coordinate 221 of WJFA01001761.1, forward strand.
GATTCAATGCCTCTGAACAGCCAACTCTTATGGATCTAATAATATCTCACCACTGTACATGAGTTTGGGAAGGACTGTGAGGAAGTTTCATTGGTTCGGAGTCGGATTGGCCATCGTGTGCTCGGGAGTGATGGGTTGAGTGTTAAGTCGGAAGGATCAGAGCGAGCAATTTGTTTGTGGAAGATGAACTGCAAAAATCATTCCATTGTCTCCTCCCGTTTTACCATTAGATTGAGGACCAAACTCCGAGTTTGTAGAACAATGACTTGCCTCACCCGATGAAAAAAGTGGAATTTCAACAGCAGCGGAAGGCACGCATACACACACACACAGTACAGTTTTCTACGGCTAGAAAAAGTTGTGCTCAGCTCTTTTTTTTCTGCCTGTCGGGGCAAAGGCTTTGTGTATAAAGTTTGCGTGCCTGTGTGTGCACAGTGAAATGAAGTCTGTGTGTAGATGGAAGCGGAAATAAAATAATGAACTTTCCTCTCCGTCTTCAATGAATGTAATGCTCTGCTTGGGTAGAGAATAATCATCCTTTTCCATGTTGAGTCTGCGGCTTCCGGCGGACCGGGATTAGTTCCTACACAAAAGCCCCGTGGAAAGGCTTTTGCGCATTCCATTGAGCTTATAGCGTAGGATGTTATCGGAAAAGACCGCGAGCCACATGCCTTTCTTTCATGGCAGGTTGAGCTCTAGAAAAGTAGTGACGAATCGTCATTTCAGCAACTAATTAGTGTCGACCAAGGAGTCGTCCTCTTACAGCTTTTTCCAACCTGTCACAGTGTCAGAGCCATACCTCCGCTCGCTTGGGCTTCAGCTCTTACAAAAGTGTGATACCTTGGGGAGTTTGACATGGCAAAACTGATGGGGGAGACCAGCCGGATTGTAGTGGCAGTGCATGACACTGATGATGCAGAGACGCAGAGTAATCATGCTGGCTTATGGATGGAAGGGAGTCAGCTTGGAGAATCAAGTTTTAATCTCAAGGTCTCGCTAAATGACTTTCTCAGCACAGATGTCTCATAAGATAAAAATTTATTCATCACATCACCGTGACTGCATTAGCGAAAGTAAATGTAATAGGGAGTTTTGTTACGTGGCAGATATACATGTGTTGCTGAAGGCGGGATTAATGTCATCATATACGTACTTCAGACATTTCACACAAGCACACATACACACACACACACACACACACACACACACTGGTTTGGACCTTATGAACTACACACTTTGTGAGGATCAAAATACTTGTTACGTCCAGTTACACAACATATTGAAATGACATGACAGCCTTTATGTGAATACATTGGGTTAGGCCCCGAACATTGTATTATTACAACTCTTGAAAATACATAACACTGATTAAAATAAAGGACGCGGATGAAAGAGAGAATCCAACATGGCTGTAGTTGGGGAGTCGACATATTTACCAGCGGGTTGTGATTTGCGCATGCCAGACTGCATGCCTCATACATTCCCGAGTCAACCGACGGCGGTGGTAAGGATGGAAAAAAGCTACAGGGTTAACACAGACTTAAGGTCGGGAAGTTTGAGCACATAGAGGATTAATTTCGGTAACGGATATAATTTTCAGCCCGCTTCCATCGTGGCACAGGATTGTACTTTTCCAAAGCTTCCATTCCGGGGGGATAGCGCCGTTTCTAATGTACATGACAGGAGAGTAAAAAATATTTGAACGGGAAAAGAGATGAGCTTACAAATTAGTGTGGAGAGTATTATGGATTAATACTGTCTTTTTTGTTTTCATTTTATTGAGGATCATGTCGTATGTTCAATACAATCCACAGTACACTTTGTCCTGTTGAACAGCCCCGTGAGAGCGGTCAAATCTGTGAACTGATCCGTCTCTGTGTGTGCTCACGTCGTGGTTCCTGTAGCTCTTGCATTACTGACTGAGAAAGAGCGTTGTTGTTTCTCATCGCGTGTGTGATACGACTGCAGTGGTTGCCGGTCCAAACCAGGAAACATGACATGCGTGTACCCAAATTGTGAGCTTGTTCCTAAAGCTCTGTTATCCGTTACTTAGCGTTGTAGAGGATTAATAAACTTGCGTTTAATCACTAAAAATAATTGTTGTATTGATTAGTTTGTCTCTTGTAATCTCGTTTTTGGGTATTGGGAAACATGTTGTTGGTATTGTAGTGGAGGTGGCGGTGGCGAAGGTTAGGCAGTATGTGAGGTCAGTATTTCCCAGATGTTTCCTGTTCCCCAGTGTTGATCAGGCGTTTCTGTATTTTTTTTTTGCAACACAGACACATTTCATTAATATTAGAATTCTTCCTTCAACTCCTCCATCTACATTCCCAACCAGACCTAATGTCTCTACTGCACTATTGAATATTTGCATGTAATTAGTCTCATGCTGCACCGCGCCGGGTTGCACAACTTCGAAGGACTTCATCTTTGCATTTTTGTAGCGTGCAAAGTGCTACATAGTGCAGCTCCGAGGGCAATGTTAATTGTACAAATTTCCATACATATTCCAAGAAGACCCTCGGGTTAATGCATTAACGCTGGTCATTAAGGGTTACTTCAGATTCATTCCTCGATTATTAGCAACAAAAAAGCGGGAAGTACTGTGCAGCTGGTGAGAGTTAGCATGAGTAAGAGCAGTAATATTAATATAATTATAAATAGTGAACGGGGAAAAATAGTAGTTTTGACCTGACTGACATCAATCTATGTTTCTGTGAATTGGTTCAAAGGTTTTTCAAAACAAAAAGGTCTTACTATACAGTCATACACGACATTGAGTTACACAAGACAACAGTGAGAAAATGAGAGTTTCGAAACGTCTTAATACCCCGACGAGAGGACAAGAAATTGCTGATCGTAAAAATGAGTGAGTGAGTTGAACTTGAGTTATATGATTTCAGAGTGACTCACCATTATTCGCTTTTTCTCCTTGCACGCCCACACAGTCTCATCGACATCATCAAAGCAGTCCGACTTGTAACCTTCAGGTGGTACCTGACCTCCATATTCGCAAAGCTTTTTGAGTGGTCGTGCCTTGACTAACATGTTGTTCAAGCCTACACAGGGAAATTGAAAAAAAACAACAAATCCAATAAAATTCGCCTATTCTCAGGGAATGGAACCAAGAAGGACCACACCACAACTATATTCTTACACCTTCACTACAAAGTAAACGAATATGTCTGTGAGAATAGGGATGAGAGAATCAGAGATAATCCCCACTTGGTACAATACGATTTGTCAATAGTCGCATGTTCAAACACACACGGGTTTACCGCTCAACGATATTAGTCATACATCTAATCATCTAACTTTCTATGCTGGCACTATACTGACTGAAATGCCAAATTTAGATCCCTCCTGAACTAGGTTTTAAGGGTAATAAATTACTACTGTCGAACTTACCATCATGACTTTCAAGTGGACAATAGAAAACGTCCGGGGTTTTCTTATCGTAGATTATCGACTTCCGAATATGCTCTTCATCCTCTCGGCACACCCCAAGAGCTATGCAGCTCTGCATAGAATAAAAGGAACACAAACATGTTAGATCTTACTGTGGTAAATTTTGTCACAACTAAAAAACTGCTGGTCCTTCCCATCACCCGGGTCTCTGGATACCAACACTTGAAACACGCAGATGAACAGGGAGCGAAAAACTAAAAAAAAACAAAACAGGGCTGGAATATTTTAAAAAAATTACCGCGAGGAGCAGAACAGTGAAGGTGTTCATCACTGGACGAATGGGAGACTCCTACTAAAGATCGTTCTTTACAGAATGAAGGTGAACCACCTGCACCGCATATCCATATGCTAAAGGCTAGTCTTAAAAGGTATGGATGAGATATAAGGCATGAAGTCACGGTTAACTATACACTTCGTCACTCCATATCGGAGGTACCTGTAATCCATTCCTTGCTGCAGTACCTTCTCCGAGAAGTGCACAGCAGCATACATTAAAGCTTACATGCAAGGCTCTCGGAGCAATTATCTCGAGTTGTCTGAGAGAGATATATATATGTAATAATACAGAGTACCCTCTGGCACACAAGCACATCCACACGCTATATCCTCCAAGATTTTTTCCTCCACACGGTGTGGGTAGAGAAACCGTAAATGCTCGCTGTACAATGGTGCAGAAGAGCGCAGTGTGGTTCGCTTAATTTAACCACCTGCTCATGCAGAGCGGTCGCAGAGTCTGAAGGAATCATATTCCCGTCAACAGAAAATTTCTTAGGGGCTTGCAAATTCGTCACGTACACACAGGTAAACCCCTTGTTTAGTGTCTATAGCGCCCCTTTCTCAATACCCTTTCACTACATGCAGAGGTTAAGCCCTTATTTGGTATTTACTTGAGGTTAGCAACGATGGTGACGGAATGCTTACAAAACTTTCTGCAATTTTGTCACTCAAATATGTCCCGTCACATCTCTGCACCTTGTGCAACATTATTGCCGACTGAGCCAAGATTCACAGAGGAGCCCCTTGAGGTGAGAATACGTAAGGGATGGATAAAATGTATATGTTGTCATCAGGGGCCGACTCACAATTCCGACAGGAGAGGACATCAACATAAGCACGAGCGCGGGATCCGACAAGTTATGCGTATGATTCTTCGAAAAGAAGGACCCACAGGCCTCATGGTTGGCACTTCACCACTACACCGTGACTTCATTAACACCTTACAGTTCGATGAAAATCCCACGGCTTTCTGTATAGACGAATGTGCGTGAGAGCGAAATGCATTAGCTAGAGCCATGCATGATTGCACGGTGCTACACTGCAAGTAAGCCGAGCCCTGCGAGATTGATCCATTGTCAGAGTTTCTTGAACCTTGCTTCTATCATGTACCGTTCTTATCATGATTACAAGTATATATTGCTAGATTAGGCATCAATGGATTGTGCACGATCATGATGGATATACATACATATATTCAAAAATCTGTAGGAACCAGCCCTATTGCCTTCGGCGCTTCAGTTTGGAAAGTCATCCACTTTGCCCGTGTGGTACAATTGGTACCCCGCGCTGGGCTGGGAGTAGGAGAAGAGCCTCACAGGATGATTTTCTCACATTTTCCATCTCAAATAAGAAAAGACCGCGCAACATGAATGTTGTTTGTATCCGCACGAGCGGATCCTAAGGGCACAATCAACGAGCTCGGGAATAGAGCAACAGTGTATGCAAAACGTGCCAACTTATGGCACATTATGTGGGCGCAAAATGCTTAATAGCGGTTCACAGTCCGGGGTAAAGTCATTCATACTGTAACATCTCCGTGTATGATGCAAACTATGATTTACACGTTACTTTACAGTTGCTTCAGTAGAGTACGGGCCGGTGCACATTCGGCGGTGTAGTAATTAGATGGGGAACAAGTCTAGTCTAAATGGAAGAGGATGAGCAAGGACTAATTGATAAATGAATGAGTTTTGAAGATGATGAAACGGGATGCAAACGTTATCCCAATGTTTACATGCTCAGTAGAGATTAAGATAAGGATAGACCGTAGCATTATTACACTGGAATAATGACTGACCATAGAGCGTAGCATTTGCACTTGGCAGACCGTGTCAACAGTTGGAATCCCCCTCATATTTCATAGAAAAGATGCTACTACTGACTGACTTTCGGAAATCTGTGGCACGTAGGCAACTTAAGTTTTTAAAACATAAGTTACTTGCGGAGCAAACCACTACATTGGTGGTAAGTTTGAGCTGGAAAGATGAGGGTTTTTTTCGCGGGAGTATAATGTGCATATACATAGGATAAAGCATGTAAAAATACATAATAATTTATCCATATATACTTATAGAGGTAGAACCTTATAACCTGCCACAATTTTGTCTCATAATCATAATAGCTAAAGAACTGAAATTGCAGAGTGAAAGAATGGGGTTTGGTACACATTTTGAAGTTTTAATGGCAAAGTTGGGGAGTGATGGAGCGTCTGAGACGATTAAGGTGTACTGGCGTAGTAGCTATACATATGGGATGCAGCAGGCAGAAATGATTGACTTGAGACTACATAAGTTTGAAAAGCTCTTTGCGGAGCGGAAGAAGGCACACCTAGTTTAGAGATGAACTCTCCATTCATGTCGTGTGGTATTATGATATTATGCATTTCTACTTGAGGGAATCACTATCTGGGCTATGGCCTATGACTAAACCATGTTCGTGGTTAGGACGCCCACAAAGCTATTTTGTGTCGCCATATTTGTGGTCTTTTTCAGTTGCTTTGAACTAAATTGGACTGCCTTCGAAGGAACCCACAACAACTGTGATAATCTGAAGAAGCCATTTCTGAAGATCTAAAGATTGTGGTTTTTTTTAAAATTCAAGTTCTAACTAATAGAACTGCCCCGCTACTGACTGTCGCTCCGCAATTCCACTTAAGGTATGCATGCTCTATTGCCAATGTGGGCGTCTGCCAGTCCTCCCTTTTGGATCATTCTGTAAGTTGCAGGTAGGAATATCTGGGATAAGTAGATTTCGCTTAATTTGACATTTTCAACTTTCAAGTTTTGAATCACTAAAATATTTAGTACAAGTGCTGTAATGAACTTGTGATCTATTCTCATCTCATGAGATTATTCGGATTCAACAAGGGGAATATTTTCTTGCAGTCGGGTTGAAAGGATTTTGAAATATGAGTTTGCTGAACTAGTTATTTTACTGCTACGTCAGCCTTATAATGTGTTGAATTTCACACAATTATGTTATGCCTAACACGTCGTGCTCATGATCTCGTAGATTCGTAAGCATTTTATAGTTGACGACCGGTATCTCTTTTCTCGGCTATGAGCGCCATCTAGTGTGAAAGACTACGGCCTGTCGCAGTATACCCTTTTTAAACGTACAGTTGGACCAAAGTCAGTGAACAGAGAACCGGTCGGCGTCAACACTGAGAGGCCATGTCAAGATTCCAGATGCAACCGCGACCCGCTAATGATACATCTCAAAAGCGTTTATAGGATAGGACTAGATGCTATATATTTATCAATTCATCCCTGGTTACAGAAGACGGATCCAACTATCTCGCAAGAAGTTGCTCTACAAGGTTGGATGACAAAATTAGCATTATCATCGTACATGTTCCTGTGACTACCTCATCCACGGGTTTACATACACGGCAAATTACATGTCAGTCCCATCGGAACTTTCAGTAAGAATTTGGATGACAAGGACAAGCGTAGATCTTTGTCCCGCTTTTACAGCTTGCTCATTAGTTTCATTAATATGTCATGTAGCGTTTATTCAGTCCAGTTACAAATTTAACAGTCTTTCCAACCGGTTTAACCAGTGGGAGAATGAAGTACAAAAATATATTTATACTCCAAGCTATGAGAAAAACTATACTGCAATCGCGAATTCATTTGATGCTTGAGTCGAATGCGCTTCACTGATGCTCAAACATTTGTCACCAAACCCGGAAGGTGGTTCTATGTGTCCAGGATTAAAATTTTTCCCGCCATCTGCATAGTGGTGAGTCACTCCGATGCCTCCGCCCCTGGAATGATTTAATTCAATTTGTACTTATTAGATCCAATCCAAAAACGTGTGACTCAATTTGTCCGCATTCCCAGGCGAAGTTCGCACTGTGAACGCAAAACGCAACCCTTGCACATTAAACGTACCTATTTTTCCCTTTCTTGGGTTGTTTGGGCTCACAGAAGGCTGAAGTGACATTATCACAGGTTGGTCGATGATGTCTTTCTCGCGACTTGCCTGAGGTGAAAAAATTAAGTCACCATGGAAAATGACACCACATAACACACAGAACTTTCCGCTAATTTTCTGTGCCAAAAGGGTTTGAAAAGCAACATAGTATTTGGAACATCCGTCCATACAATATGGGCCACACGCAAATCAGGTTTACTTCTGAGCCAGTTTACTTTGACGCAGTTAAACTCGACTTCTTATTTTGCAAATGACTGCAGTCTTATTCATATGTCACTGCTGATACTGATTTCGATTTTTATGAAGGTGTACGACACTTCCCATTTCTACATCCTCAGATATTGAAAATAAATTGCAAAGCATACATAGCATTTGCCGAACCTCACCTTCCTCACTCAAAATCACTCACACTCACGCGCCAACAAAATTACTGTGGTTTTTTTGTGGACATCGTCCGTAAAACGCATGTTCCACACAACCGCCGAACACAAATACTGAAGACCAAAAAGAATTGTTTTCATAATATTGTGGTCATTACTACATACTGACACCGACCACCAGAAGTAGTGCAAACCCTTTTGAACAGTAGCACATTTGATCTACAAGTTGTCCCAAAATGATGTCCTCAACGTTTAGTATGAACAAAATCAAAACGAGTGAAACTAGCGCCACTTTCGGTAGCGCGGACTGACATAAAGAGATCCGTAACATTCGACTCCTCGTTACAAGTCACTTGTACACATTGCAGTAAAACATCTTTGTAATATGGCAACAGTCTGTTAACCCAAGGTCTCATCCCCAGAACACCCGAAATATTTAGTTGACGGATAAATGTAGCTTGCTGATTGCTCTGTGTAGCAAGTTGTCTCTATGTGTTTACTCGTTTGAGCTTTTAATAAATTTGAACTTGCCGTGTAAGTACATGTAAAATTACACCACAAAATGATTTGTCGCCTCAAATTTCCGCATTAGTCCAAAGATTTTGATTTTATACCATAAAAAATCCTTAAAACTCCGCATTAATTTATTCTAACCTGCCTCGTTCTGATTGTACTCACACAACAACTCAAGAGCATCATTCTGAGACAGCTTCACAGCTAAAGGGGGGGTACTTTTTAAGCGATGATGAAACAGAGGGTTCCGCGCAGGAGCCATTTCGTACTGATTACCACACCGTGTCTGAGGGAATTGGAAGTCTTGGCATTTGCTCTCGATTGGTTCTTGATACTCTGAAAATACCATAGCAAAATTATGAGAGACTAGCATTTCATCTCATCATCATGCTCATCTTGACAATCATGTGCACCCACCAATAAAAAACTCTCCCGGCACCGCGATCGGACCCGAAATTTCCGAATCAGAGTCCACACTATCATACTCTTCGCTTTCATCCGTCTTAGAAGCCGGGTAACGACCCTTAAACTTCGAATTGCATAGCAAATCTCCGCCCTACGACGCAAACATTGAATTCAATAATCACTTTTTGGCGGCAGGACTTTACAGAGAAACAAACACCGACAAAGGAACGCTTGCTCATACCGATTTGGAAGACTTCCGAGTAGCACCTGAAGGTTTCGAGCGATTTCGATCAATCGTTCCCGCTGCATTGCATCGCCCTTCCCGACGATTCGGTTCGTTCAACTCGAACGTAGCGTAAGGATAAATATCCTCCGCGTATTCTGATTGAATTTAAAAAATACAGTATTTGCTAAACATGAAATTAGATGCATAACATTGAGTGTAACTTACGAGGAATGTGATCTACTGTGGCTAAGTCTTGATTCTTCACTGGTGTTGCTTTCTTCACAGTCATGTACAGTTGGTGCGAATTGGACCGCTGATTTCCTTTGAAATATGTAGACGAGGACGGAGTCCCTCCAGACAGATGTTCCATTGACCGTCCCACTCCATCGGGTTCTGCCCAAAGTTATTATAAGGATTAGTGTCTAAAGGGGATTCTATACGAGAACGAACATACTTTTCTTAATGCACAAACACAGGCCGCCTCCGGCCATTATCATGGCGACAGAGGATAGCACAATAGGGCCCATCAGCTTCCAGTCCAAATAGAACGCAGTGGCGGCAGTCGTGGCTGCAGGTGTCGTTTTCCATACTGGATTATTGAGCAGTCCCTTGGAATTCTCACTGCCACTTGCTTCTGTATTTCAAAGTTTAACCTCGGTAAGTGACTTTCACCGTCAATCAAAGAATTACAATCTTACCAAGTGGCAGTGTTTTGGTGGTCATCTCCACTTCATTCTCACCAGCGGAGTTGTGGCAGGAAACACGAACTAGGGAGAGAAATATGACATGTCACACGTTAAGAAATCCTCAGAGCTCAAAGAAGAGTGCGTATATCATTATCCTTCCAAAGTTTGACACTCACTCGTGTACACGGTGGCTTGTTTGAGCCCGATCAAGTCGACGTCTCTGCCTTGGGAGTTCAGCTCTGCTGCCACTAGATGACATTGAGATCCCATTAGGCTATTCTTCTCGCAGTAAAATACACATGGAAAGGAAAAACCATTGTATTTCATTGCATAATTTATAATACCTGTCTGCCATTTGAAATAGTGATCCTGCTGACGGAAGAGAACGCGGCACTCCTTGATGGGACACCCATTATCCGACCAGCTGCCCAGTTTGACACGGATCCACGTAGAATTGACCTGCAGCATCATTTCTGGACTGGGTAGATTCAGCTGTGGCACTCCACCCAGCGTGGTTAGGTTCTTCAGGATATTACTCGCCTTCCCAATACCAGCCGCATTGATTCCAGTCAAGTACAGCTACGAGAATATTTACGACATGCACATGATTGATTTATACTTGTTCAGAAAAACTCTTTTACTTTTGAAACTTCATCCCTTCAGTCCAGCATACCTGATAACGAGTCCCACATTCCAAATCAAGGACTTCATACGAATTTAAATGGCGACTTATCCGTCTTTCCGTCCATTCGTCGTGTACTTTAAGGTGAAGAATGTAACCCTTGATAGGAGATACTTTGTCCACCTCTTGTTGTTTCCATACGATGGAAATTGAGTGGTGGGTACTTGACGCTCCGTGCACGAGAGGAGCAGCGGGCGGAACTGTACAGGGATTTAGATGAAAGTGGCGGATTATCTTCCTAAAAATCTATACGTCGACTACTGCGTCAGCGGGTAGCTCAAAAATGTAGTGACTCCGTGTACGCGGAGGTCCACTCGAATGAATAAATGACTTGCAAATCACCTTGTACGTAAATGGAATGATTAATAGACTCGCTCCCCCGGATATTTTGAACCAGGCACATGTAGTCCCCCTCATCCTCCTTCCGCACATCCCGGATCAAGAGGGAACCGTCGGCAGCGAAGCTCACCCTTATTCAGATAGAAATGAGAAACGACCAACAATAAAACCACTGAGAAATTCTCCCAATTTTCCACGTAATATAGCACACGGCAGAAACCCCGTACAGCAGAGCGTATATATACACACACATACCTGTCCTTGCTTTCAACCGAGTTCAGGTTCCGACTCCATTCGTGAGTTGGGCTGGGATCCCCAACGGCTTTACAAGGTAGAACGATATCCGTTTTCCAAATTACATAATACTCTTCCCCGATGGATACGATGGCAACTCCAACTAAAACCAGTCAGAGGGATCATGAGACAAAACCCGATCCAAACCCATATCCCTTTACACGCCATTTCAAATGGTTCCCTCACAATTTTTAACTGGGGTTTGCCGCGCAATCGTCGATTTTCCCTCGCCTGTTGAAGTAACTGCCGCAACCCGAAACTCATATTTCTCATTCGTCTTCAGCCCATCCACCTTTGAAATACGGAATATTATTATGATACGAGTCGGAGGATATCAAATTACGCAAGTTCCGCACCCGCGTACATCTCCATCACATAGAATATAGAATATTCTGAGCAGTAGGCACAAGGACTTGCTCCTCCGCGCCTGGGCTCACACATACCTCATAAAAAGTCACAGACGGGGCCACCGTTTTCTTTTTGATCCCGGAAATCCTTCCGTTGTTGTTGTGAGAGCTGCTAGCGTCGAGCACGTACAGATTGAAACTGAGGAGTCTTCCATTCTTCTTCCGCGGTGGTAGCCAGCTGCAAGGTGAACAGAGGGATCACTGTGATGAGCATCAGTTTTACTGTCAATCCTGCACCTCCCAGTTACGCTCTGGTCCAACAAATCTTGTGAGGGCTGTTAATTTTTAACAATTTCAAAGCCGGCGGCCTCACCTGACGATGACTGACGTAGGGGAGCTTACAACGGCCTTCACAACTTCCAACTTGGCAGGCACTGGAACCAGAAATGTATCACAAACGTATATATGTATATCACAACGTATTTCACATGGATTACAGCCTGGGAAAACACTACATGAGTTCATATAGTGGAACCATACCATCTTCCTCAGTTTCGCAGGTTATGGGCGAGCTTCGGACGCCCTCGCCGACGCGGGTGGTGGCAGCCACATGGACGCTATAATTTGTCCAAGGCTGGAGCCCGTTGACTACGAGGGATGTTGTGGCCGTCGTTTTCACCAGCATTTCATCCTCTAAAAAGTTAGGCACAGCCAAGATAGTTCCTAATTACCCTTTCAATTTCACGACGGGAAATTGGAGGTTTCACATGGGCGGTTCCTTGCCTAATTCTCCCGAGTCAGTGCTCTCCACGTACACTTTGTAGCCCGTGAGGAGGCCTCTTGCCTGAGCCTTGGGTAACGCCTGGAAGTTCACCTGTAGGCTGTGAGAGCTGATGGAGGAGCAGGTAAGGCCTTCCGGAGCAAACATTGGAACTGCATGAAAGGGAGAGAGTCATGAGATTTCAGTCCCGCTCCCACCTCACGTTGGTGCAACTTTGAGTAAATCCGCTTAACCAAAAGATTTGCATTCCACATAATACTGATACTAATCATAATAATAATAATAATAATAATAATTGGACAAGTATAGTATTTTCCACCAGCCTCCACGTACCATCCTCCAATGTATTGGCAATGATGGGCTCCGACAGAGCCCCGACCCCAAATGCATTGTAACCCTGGATAACAATCTCATAAGCCGTGAAGGGTATCAAGTTGCGGAGAAAATGCTCCCGCCTATATGAATCCTTCTCCACTGCATTGATATCATTTCCGCTAGCGACTGAGCCACTGTCCTTAATAAGCCCGATCCCATCCACCGCACTGAATTGGTACTGTTCCTCCTCCCTATAGAATTGGACAGAGGAGGAAAGGACAGAGAGAGAGAGAGAGAGGACTTTGAGTCAAATCAGAGATACACAAAGGGGCAAAAGCCCAGGTTTAGCCACATATGAGCTGACGAGCAGTTTCACGGATTCAGCTGAACAGGACGGGGGGCCACGTGGCGGCTCCCCTTCCAGCCCCACTCTCAGGACTTACCGGTAGCGTCTAAATCCAATGTAATACCCCCGGAAGTTCCTTCGCAGCTCTGACGCGGGGTGGTCCCACAGTATTTTAATTTCAGTTGCACTCAACGGTATGGCCTGCAATACGACCGATCCAAGAGAACAAAAGCCCTTTTCGTGAGAATCTAATATTGGTACGGGTTCTACCGCTACGCTGCTAATGCTACGGAGGAGGAGGAGGAGGAGGGATGCTAAATTCCTTTAATATTATTCTCTCGCAGAAATAATCCTCGGAGCTAATTACCTGGACGTTCGTCGGTGGAGGAGGGGGTTCCCCATCTGTCGAAACATCCAGCCGCTGTGGAAATCATTGGAGCAAAGGATCATTAATGACAGCTCCCATCCATCTCACAATGTCTCCACGAAAATATAAAATACACACTTACACCCACACATAGTACGCACACAAATGGACAAACATACGCATACTTCATTAAAACTCTTGCTCCAGCCTACTAACCTCACTCGGGCCACTCGAACCAATTTCGTTTTGTGCGACGACGGAGAAGTGGTAAGTTGTAGCTGGTTTCAAATTATTTATCATTTCCGAGTAAACATTTCCGGGCACCGTGATTTCCCCAACAGCGGGGTTCTCCTCACTCTCACCATTGCGTGCTTCTGCGAAGGGAAAAAAAACTGAATCATTTCCTCTTCTCTGCCCAACTTTTTTAATGTCGGGGAAAAAACTTGGGAAACTTTTAGGCCTATTTCCTGCGGAGCCGACCAGAGGCCGAAGATCGGTCCTGATTTTATAGGCTGAGAGCATAGGGGGCAGATAGGGAAAGCCGGGCGGTGGAGGGGCGGGGGGGGGAGGAGGGAGCTCTTGAACAGGAAGAAATCCAGTAGATCTTACCTCCGCCTCCCGACGCAGCCAAGTACTTTATGACAAACTGTGCAATCTGACTATTGCCAAACTCCTCAGGGGCCAGAGACCATCCGAGGCGAACAAATCGACTTCCCTTGGCAGCAAGTGTCAGTCCATGGGGCGAGTCCGGAACATCTGACAGAGTGTGGAAACATGCATGTATGCACTGTATATATGGTACATACCCCTGCACTCAAGAGTCGTCCACCCCCCACTCTCTATATATTTTTAGAATCCATATTGAAAAAACTCCCCAACGACGAGTACAATTAGCCAAGGAGAACAAAAGGGTGAGGGAGTGAGTACACTTACCTTTAACTACAAGCCAGAAGCTGCCATGGTCCTTCCCGAAGGGATTTGAGGCGGAACAGATGTAGCGACCATTATCTTCACGGATCACATTATTGATTTTCAGTTCAGACAATAGGCCCCCTCCACTGCTATTTACAGTTTGGACGTAATACCTGGAAAGAAATCGTCTTAAGTGCCATTCACGCAAATAACTAAAGCGTGCCCAATTGGGCCAAATTACTTGCTCACACACACTGGAGAGAGAGAGGAAGAGAACAAAAAAAAATCTCCTCCTCCAAGTGGAGTTTGAAGAATGAGTGGTGGTGGTGGTGGTGGAGGACAATGACTTGGGTCACAAAACTGGCGGAGTGGGGAAGGGGGAGGGGGAGCCGTGGGTGGAGAGTGGGATAGACAATATAACATGTAAATATCTTAGCGACTTCTCCCTCACTCCATTTTACCTCGGATCCAAGAGGAGATTATTGTCGAGAGGACTTCGTCTCCATGAGATTTCCAATGGTGGATCCCCTACGGCATGACACTGAAGCACAGCATTTGTTCTCACGCGCGTCGTCGTATTCTGGTCTCTATCCCTGATTTTTGCCGGGACTGGAACAGTAAGGATGACTCATGAGTTTGCACATCAAATATTCAAACCTTATGAAACTTGAAAAAGTCAGTTCAAACTGGCCCGCTCGCAGAATTCCAGGTATCTCCGGTTTCAAAAAAAAAAACAAAAAACAAAAAAAAAATGCCGCGAGGCAGTGATGACAAGACGCTCTCCAAGACTCACCGTTGACAACGACGCGGAGAACTTTGCTTATTCCGGATCCGATCCCATTGGAGGCTTCACATAGGTAAACACCCTGGTGCCCCTTGTTCGCGCTCCGAATGATGAGTGACCCATTGACGTCCGACAGAATGTCCTCCGTGGGGGATTTCAGGGTGGAAATTTGCACGGAAATATCATGGTAGCTCCCGACCCGGTTCCCTACGGAATTAATAATAAACAACACAGAATTCAATAATATTCAACTTGTGCTCAATTCAGTCCGTACAATTTCCCTTTCCCCGAAAAGCATCCTGTCACGTTCATCCCTTTCTCCCCTTCCCTCCTCTCATCCTGACCCTTTCATCCGAGGAATAACAAAGTTTCCTCGTATCTCATACAACTTTTACCCCCTAACATTCATCTGGCATACACCAAGAGCTTCTTCTCCCACACAAAACAGCCACGGCTACACACAAAGGGAAGTCTCTCTGGGTTGACAAGGATTAAGGATGCGGGTGGGAGAGATGCCTTTGGGTTTTAGCTTGTCAATTTGGGGAGCTGAAAGCTGAACGGGGATTCTCCATTTGTGCCAAGCGAAAGAGAGAGAGAGCAGGTAACTGGGGAAATATACTTTATGGCTTCCTCTGCCCACACTACGTGCGGGCCCGTCGTCTAGTCAACACAACTCTGGGCTAACTGTGGGCTCGCGGAGGGCATCCTGGAGTTTAAATTTCCATGGCGCCACATTCCCCGTCCACAATTACAATAATCCAATCTGCGCAGGACTTGAGGATCTTAGTTCTCACAGCCTCATCATTGCTTGTTCACCAACCAACCAACCCGTACCGCAACCCCTTCCAATTCCCACAGAACTTACACTGCAACGGAGTGGTTTGGTCACAAAATAAATCCTATGTAAAATTCATGCGCGCATGCGCAACTCCTCAATTTCAAAAACTATCATCATCCATTATTCTCATGGCCATGCCACTCCCGCAAGAATCTCTCAGGCAAGCCCTCTCCGCAGCCAGCCAACAGATTGCCTCCTCCCCTTCCCACATGATAGCTTGACAACAAATCCAGCCCGTCAAGAAATACAAATACGTGGGCAACTGTCAGGGGCCCGCTTGGTATGCCTAAATGGGATTCCCCACATACTGCTGCTATATTATCCAAAATGGAGACTAATGTCCCTCATCCGATAGAGCACAACAAGGACCCTATGACCATATCCCAGGGGGACACGTTACAACGACTTTTAGACAAACAAGATAAAGGGAACACGAGGGAATCTTGGGATAATCCCAGGTAAATTATGAGTTTTCAAGTAACCCAAATCTCTCCATACGTCATCCTTAAACACACCGAGAGAGAGAGAGAGAGAGGGAGGTTCCGGGAAGTATAACGGTTGGAAATCATAGCACAGGGAAGAGAGGAGCAGACAGGGATGCAGATCTTGATAAATAATCATCATTTCCCAAAGAAGCCTTTAATAAAATGTAATTAATCTTGAGGCGTGTAAGAAAAAGAGTCATTCGTCTTACCCATTTGCTTCTTCCAGGATATTGTCGGGACAGGGAATCCAGCAGCTGATTTTGTGTCCAAGTTGTGCAGTTGGAGCATGGGTGGGAGACAGCAGCCGATTCGTACGCAGCATGAATGAGTAGAAATCAGAGTGATTTAGTTTACCCAAGGATCCCACATTCTCACTCTCACAGTGAGTCAATCTGAGAGCTTTACTCTCCTCCTGAGAGCTCGCCTCTTGTACAGCTTGTGTATCCTACACATCCAAAGCCGTCGTGTCATTACCTTGACATGGTATTTTCACCGTGTCTCCATTCAAAACGTGAAGCTGATCTTTGGGCTGAACAAGCCACTTCGGCGGCACTATATCGACGGGGTGAGAGTGATGAGAGGTAGAGGTAGAGAGAGAGAGAGAAAAAAAAACAGAGGAGGTTAGCACCCTCAAATGTAATCCGATCCAGAGAGCTTGTCTATATACATATACATATACACAAGGCGATACGGTAACTGACAAGGAAAGCGTGAGATCGGCTCGCTCCTCGCCTCAACCACACAGCAGCAGGAGCATGCGGAAGCTGGAAAAGCGGTAATCAAGGGCGATACGCGTAGTAGCTCTCAGTGCAGAGTAAAAGGCCGACCTGTGTCAATCAACGCTACCAATCTCAAGTCGATGGGCTGCAATAAAAAAGGACTATATACCAGGCCAGGGGGAGGTTACAATAGGGGAAAAACACTTCCCAACTCAAACTAATCGACAGGGTGCATCAACAAGTTCACATAAACGCCGGATGAGAGTACCCGCTCAACCCTCACCCTGCACACCGTCTACACAACAAATGGTGAGGCAGTGGCGCAATCCTCATCCCGACGTCACAGTGGCAGTCAAAACTTTGGCAAAATCAGGATTAGATTCCAACCATGGCCACCGTATAGAATTGACCGGCTCCACTATTGAGTCGAAACTTTCGATACTTTGGAACAGAAACCCCTTTGGGATCCTGTATTTGTACATACACGTTTGTACATAGCGAATATGGACCAAGGGAGAAAACAATAAATTAAAACCAAAAGGATGCAA
The DNA here is from genome assembly GCA_009870155.1 of Pseudobourletiella spinata. Classification (NCBI taxonomy): domain Eukaryota; kingdom Metazoa; phylum Arthropoda; class Collembola; order Symphypleona; family Bourletiellidae; genus Pseudobourletiella; species Pseudobourletiella spinata. Next base: position 17,871 of record WJFA01001761.1, read on the forward strand.
GGACAATGCGGGGGAGAAATTGATGAGAGGACATGGATTTAATTAAACAGGAGGATAAAGTGGGGGTGAATAATACGGAAATCAGCGTTGAACCCGAGGGATGACTCGTAGACAAGCTGAGAAATCACATCCTAATGGAACTATGTATGACCAGCCATGGGAGATTCGCATGGAAAGTCCCCGCCCTTTCCAGCGGCATACCCATTAGCACCGGGGATTGTCTCTTGCTATGAGAAGCGGAAGTGGGAGAGTCGTCCTCTCAAGCCTTCTGCGGACAAAGACATGGGGGAGCTTCTATACATGTGGCGGCGACAGCCGCCGGCTCATTTAGACTCCTTCTGCTACAGAGCTCCTTTTACGAACAGGGAGCAGTGGGGGGAAGGGGGAGGGTCGGCGGAGCGAGTGGACTGGGAATTATGTTGTATGTGCGGAGTAATGCTGGTGCGGTCGTGTTTTAAGCAGCTACTGGTGCGCCCTTTGGCATTCAGCATGACGGTGACAAATGCTGCTGTTGGAGCGGCGTCGGGTGCAAATTGGAATTGCGAGTGCTGAACACTCCCTCTGGTCGCGATGGTGGTGGTGGTGGTGGTGGTGCTGGTTGTGACGGTGCTATGGGAATGGGAAGGGAGGGATTCGACAATCAACTTTTCCAACGTTGTTGGAACACGGTTGCGACGACGGACTGGGAAGTGTAGAGACACGCTCCCTGCCACCACCACGACTCAACACACTACTCTCTCCTCCTCCTCCACCACTCCAATGATCGTTCATTAGGGAATGAGGGAGGGGAAGCCCTCAGATTCTGTGGTTGAGGTCGTCACATTAATGAGCATGACTCTTAGTGCAGACAGTTTGAGAAAGACAGACAGAGACGGAGAGAGGTAGAGGGAGAAAGTGAGTGAGTGAGTGAGTGAGTGAGTGAGAGAAAGGAAGTGAGAGTGAGTGTGCTGGAACAGCATTATCGTCATCATTACTATCACCATAGAAACAATAATTATTGTAGCGTGAAGAGGTGCGGTTAATGGTGCACCTATACATACATAGATTGTGCATGTAAGTGCAGTGTGAGTCGTGCGACCAGGCGACAGTCTCTTAGCCAGGGATCCCCCCGTACAAACCATACCACGAACGATCAGGTTGGCAGTGACGGAGTCGGAAAGTCCCTCGATGTCACTCTGGGCCACACAAGTGTAGTTGCCATTATCTGTGGAATCCGCCGCGTCTATAATGAGCAGGGCCACATCTCTCTGGACCTCAATTATCTTTGCCTTCGTCCCCGCATCCTGCGATGAGGTGCCTGAGATGAGCTCCCCGTTTTTGAGCCAGAGCAGAGTCGTGGTGAAGGGATCGCCTTCCTGGAGTGCGCAAACCACCTGCGGA
>WJFA01001762.1:0-19244 GCA_009870155.1 Pseudobourletiella spinata
TGTGACCAGCTGGGAGCTTGCTTGGAATAGGACCTAGAGGTGCCTGTCATAAAAAGTTGCTGAATAAATCCTCCGTCTACACTCTGCGAGGAATGGGTAAACTTTTTCGGGCATCATGAACTTCAGCGAGTATCCAGGTGCCTTAAAATCCGCCCCATGCACCCTGTGTAGGATGAAAGTATCCTTTTCCTCCACGTCATCCTTGTCATCGTATCCCAGGAATCTTCCATTTCACCTGATTGAACTCCAGGTTGTAAACATGGTAAGTGCGGGAGTTTCAAATATATTCATTTCAAACAGGTAGAACTGTCACGACTGTGAGCCCAATGTGACTGCAAAGTCGGTGACCCGGGAAGTATGATGGAAGCAAGAATGTATCGTGATAATGCGCTTTCTTATGAGGACCTCCGTCTCAACAGTGGCTCCACTACAACCTGGTCAATGGCACGGAAAGTGAGATTGGGAGCCAGTGTGAGTTGTCAATGGACACGCACACTCCGACGGAAAAGTCATCCCTGCTGCTGCACACATGGTAAAAAGTAGACATGGGTAGAGATGCACCAAGTCACGTCATAAATACTCTCGTATCCCACGGCGATGGAGACATCCTGCTTTGACATTCCCCGGCTCGTATCTTAATTCATTTATATATGCTGGAGGACGAGTTAGTGCAACAATTTAAACATAAAATTTCGATAAAAACCCATCTGCACTGCCTTGCTGCTCTGGTGCGCCTGCATTTCTCAATTGACAATCAAAGGATGCGACATGTTCATTTGGGCTAGGTCCCATTTATTACAGGATCACATAACCTATGCAGAATTTTAATTGCACAACTTTTTCACAAATCAACAGACAGACGTGTACATGTGTATACGCGTACAACGTACAACCACATTTCCCCTCCCCAACCTTTGAGACTCACACACATTTCACTTTTTTTTTTGCCAATCCCGTCAAGTGCATAGCCTCTCAGGTTTCATGGTCAAGGTTTTGTCATCGCTGCTGTTGTTTTCGACAGCAACTTTATCAACCTGATGAACCTACAGTCATGTTATTGCCACATACCTAATGAAAGGAAAGTTGTCCCCATCTGTTCCGCCCTGTACATTTCAATGACAAAATCTTAACTGTTGTATTTGTGATCTATGATCTACCTCCCCTGCCTGTGAGTAATTGTACTACACCTGGGATTTAAAGTTTTACTGTGACTACTGAGGACACTACTGGAGCGATTAAAAATGAAGCTTTTGAGTGAGACTCATAGGAGAATCATAGGACGGTTCATATACGGTGTAGCCTGCAAGCTTTTTATCTCCCCATGCACTGAAAGGTAAAATAACAAGCTGTTAGCAATTCCAGAACGGGTTCTGCAACGTATTTAGTGCTTAAACTGGGTAAATATCGCCTAATTAACTTCCAATTGCACAATCCATTTTATTTGCATGGTCAGGGAGAATAACTATCGAGTGTAACTATTATGATTACCATCCACTCCTCGAGCAACCATCCAATTGCCAAATCCATTGGCTAGCATATCTTCTAAAGTCAAGTTGGCTGAGAACGTGTTTGAGAAAAGCCCCACGGCCGTCCTCAACACCCATCCATCATCATCCTCCATAATAACGTATGGAGTTAAGGCAAAGCCGTTAGCAGACAGATTCTAGCTAAACGTCTGCATCTAATAATTCCGCATCTTCGGCTCCGTCGGTTGATTTGTGTTCGAGGATATATATATATATATATATATATATGTAAGGGGGGGGAGACGGCGCTGACTTGATAAGGACTACTGCGCCGAGTGGCTTAGTAATCGTTGGGAGAGCGCATATCCTAACTGTATCCCTGTTGGAGTTGCTTGTCCTTGCACTTGTCAGGTGAAGTGTTCCGGAGGAATACGATCGCCCAGCATTTAACCAGATCTTGGTTCAAACCTGCAGAGGGAGAAGACGAATAAGAGAGAGAGAGAGAGAGACAGTCAGACGGGATAACTCGAACTAATGGATTTTGTGTCGTAAAGGGAGGGGGTGATTTTGCACAGAAGCAAATGAAGTTGAGAGGAAGATAGATGTAAAGGAAGAATCCACGTACCCCGAATCACTGTATGGCTCTCCGGCTGCACTATAACATCGTTCAACTTTTTTACCGTAGTTGGGGGCAGTCACAGTAAATCTTGGAGTGTGACTCGTAAAATTATGATTTAACTGCTGCTGTAACTAGAAAATTTGCAGTGGGAGGTGATGGTATAGTTGTGTAAGCGAAACGGGTACAACGGCACCATGGAGGGACCCTTTGAATACGACACTTGCACGTATCATCTGTACTCTTAATTGTGCAAAGTAATTAAAGTTGAAGGTGTTAAATCCTTTAGAGTCTCACCAGACCAGGGGGGAACTAAGTACGGGAGATGGGTGGGACAGCCTGTTTACTTTTGTGATTGATTGGGATGTTATGGTTCAATGTGTGTGTCTCTTCACGCATTGTTGCTCTGTCCTCGTCCACAGGTATACATATGTATGTGTGCCTACATGGAGATTGAACAAGGGAGCCGAAGGTGGAATTTATGCAGTCCTAATATAATGAGAAAGTTAATTTGTACTCTCAGAGCAGAATATGTGCCGTTACTTTTTCCCCCGTGGAAGAGAATGGACTGGTATATATTGGCCTGCGAAAAATTGTTATAGAAGACTTTAAGCGTGCTTTGGGCTGTGAACGTGGTTTGTATATTCACATATAGATATATTTATGTATATATAAATACATATACATATATATACCTCGTTCTCCGCTTCCTATCCCTCCCTCATCATCATTGCCACCACCACCGCCACCAGGCCAGCAGCATCATCATCAACATCATCATCATGATTTTCATCTCAGAAGCATTCTTCAGTTTGATTTTTTCAAGAGAGCTTCAGCGATGAACAAGGAGGAGGAAGGTGGTTGAACTTTCCTGCACGGCGTCCTCTTCATTATTATCGTCTTCCTCATCCGTGTATCCATCCATCCGTCCATCTCTAGTATTTACCATCAAGTGCATATATCTTTTCCTTGGACAAGTTCTTACGGATTTCATTGCATAAATATTCCCTCCTGTTATGCACGATTACCTGTAAAAGCATCAAAAAGGCGACTTCACTCTGTGCACTGGCAAACATAGGGGTATAAGTACAGAGGGAAACACATGCCGAGGCAAAAATATCTTCTTATCAGACTCTCATAATATTACTTCGTAAATTATATATATATAAATATATGCATATATGTAGGGAAATCCTTCCTATTCCCTTTTGTGTATTTCATGCTTGGCCGTGACATGAAATGACAGTGCAAATTTTAATTCCATACTCTCGCGCAAGTGCATAAATTTGTTCAGGGTTCAACAGCGACAAGAGCGGACGACAATTGTGGTCATCCACTCTTCCCGTCCTATTCAGTGCCCATCGACTCATCTGGTATTTTCGGAGGACATTGGAAGTGGAGTGGACGAAGGGGCTCTGCGGACGCCTGCATCATGAGAGACCTACCGTGCTTAGCCAGGAGTCATCCATGAACTTTGGACAGTGGACACATTATTGTGACTTTTAGGAGCATCCCGGAGCTCGCCCAGTGGATTCAGCGTATAACCGGAGGCCTGTAAACTTACGCTAATTTTTTGATGTTTTTGGCAAAATTCCATGTTTGAGAACCAGTGAGAAAGATTTTCGATTGAAATTGTCACTTCAATTGTTAAAGTAAAATATGGCGAAGATGCCATATCTCAGCTTCAGTTAAAACTACCGATTGAAATTGTCACTTCAATTTTTGAAGCAAAATATAACGACGATACCATAACGCAGTTACAGTTCAAATGACTAATTAAAATTTTAAAGTCAGACATAGTAGACATAGTACATTTTTCCATGTTGATTATGCGGGTATGCATAATATCACAACTTTGTTGGGGGAAGCTGAGTATCATGAATTAATGAACCTGGTAATCAGTACATAGCACTGTGGATTAGAATGGCCACCGTGGGCGCGAACTGTAACCACACAGTATTGAAGATCCAATTAATTGTTTTTCTCCTCATCCCATAATCATTTGGGAAAAACGCAAGGCTTAGCAGACCGTGTGGAGGCACTGAGACAAGAAGCTTTGGTGAATAATTTCTCAAGCAAGAGGGATGAACACATGCCTACAGATGAGAGACTCACGCACATGCCCAACCTTGTCATCTAATGGATTTTTTACACCAAGATGAGCATGCCGCCGACCGACGAGAGGGAAACTTCAGGAAAATCTTGAGAAGGGAAGGAAAGCGAAGTAAACGTACCCGCCACCCTATTAAACTTAAGATGGAACTTGGAATTATCATTCTTACTGGTGGACTGGAAGTCGATAAAAATGAGCTGGAGGAAGGAAGATGAATCGGTTGAGTTCACTCGCACACACAATTTACTGCTTGAGTGGGGAAAAAGGCGTCTTGAACCCTAAACTGAAGTGTACTGAGGGCCTTGAAGAGGACAGTCTGAGGTAGTGCAAAATATGCGAGGAAATTGTTGACCGGACTAAATGGCTACAACTGCCAATCCGTACCTCACCCCTCAACCGCAGTATGTTCTGGACCGCAAATGCTGGCGGAGTACCTGTAACTGACTAATGGGCCACGGTGCATGGTTGCACCGCATTCCGGCCCTCAAATTCCAATCTAATAACTTTTCACTCCAAGTGAGCCTGATGGCACGTTGTCAATGCACGTCGTAGTACAACTTGTTTGACCTTGGCCATAAGGTGTTCCAAGTACTTTTGCGTACCCGGTGTGTAGCTAACGAAGTGTCGATGCCCCTTGTAATATGTCAACTACATTCTTGTTTACCACTCCAAGAGGTTAACATTCCGTCCGTCGTAAAGTAGTGCACATATTCAGTCTCTGCCCAGTGAGTAATAAACACATAATTCACACACAACTTTTTGCTCTCTGCCATTCAGAGAGGAATGAAACAATCATGCGGTTTTACTTCCATACATTCATATCACTATGAGACTCGCATTGCTAATCAAGAAGACTTTCGGCTTCAAATTCCTTACAAATTTGAGATAATTTCAACTGGTGCTATTTTTTACTGTGGCTTTAAGTGGCACAATCCTATCCATGGAATCCAGGAAAAAAACAAGCACACCAAGTCGTTACGGCTGTGAAGACCGACGGAAAGTCAGAAAACTGGGAAGTTGGAGTTGATTCAGGGGTTTGTAATCCAAAAACATAGCGCGACGGGGCCGCCAAAGTAGTAAACTGAGATGAAACAAGCTCTTTAGGCGTAAAAGCCATCAAGGAATGTGCATAACAGGTGAATGTTGAGTGGAGAAGTAACAAAAAGTGTTGACCGCGATGGGACTCGAACCCACAATCTTCGGATCCGAAGTCCGACGCCTTATCCATTGGGCCACGCGGCCCTCCTTGAATGATGTGAGGCCTCATATTTGTATTATCAAAGTAACTATAGTACATGTGCAAGCACAGTGTGCAGAGTCCATGTTAGAATATAGTTGAAAGTTGGCTGGCTAGCTGCAGTACTTGGTATTAGCATTGTCGAGGCACCTGCCAACGCGTATATTGGGCCTGCTAGGCGAGCCACTTCTAGCATTACAAGTATGACCGCATTCTCATCCTACACATTCTGTTTCATTTTCCACGTAGTATCCACACAGCCATAGCATGTGCATACTATAGTCACATGGTGATATGTGATCTATTTCACGAATACGAAGACCCCGATCCCGAGGATGGAGCCGAAAGAAACGCCGTTAAATTTAATCGACCTTCATGAGCCTCCCGCACTGCTGCAAAAAATATCACCTGAGCACATGGTTAGTGCTTCCCTTCCAATATTCGCATAGTAATGGGAACTGGAGCGAAATTCGTAAGGTCATGCTTCATTCGTGAAATATATTATGCAGCGCTATTACTATTCTCAAACTACATAGAGGAGCACATCTAGGTAATAACACATAATACAGCTCATGAATCTGTATGGATGAAACCACAGTGGATGTGGTGCTGGGAAAAACTCACAGACTTCGATAATCAGCTCAAGTGAGGAGGGCAAGCGATGACGCCTGTTTCCAGCGTAGAGCCCATGTGCCAGGAGTTTTGATCGGTGCGATTTACTGCCTATTGCCTGGTGCTCAAACCGTTTTAGGAGAGCAGTTTGTCTGACTGAACAAGTCGACTTCAACGGTTACATGTCTAACACGTGACTCTTATGCGTTGTTTTCGACACAGTGTAGCTTGTTGAGAATGTTCAGATTTCAGGTGTTCTCCAGTTTGAGATTAGCGATCTTCGATCGAGCGGTACTTTCCACCGACACTGATGTTACGCTATTACTCCAGAATCCTTCCGTTTTTCCGACTTGCGGGAATCTCTACTATATGAACTTGCGTGGTAACCCCCCTCTGAGCCAAAATTCACTTGTCATGTAGACAGTTAGCTTCACAACTTTGACACACTGCTGCGTCAACCCCAGTAGCTAAATTTAATTTTGCCCCCCCCCTCCATAATCCATTTTACAAAGCGAGACGGAGACGGGGGGCTTTACTAATCTATACTAACCCTGGATTCATTCTTGTTTTATTAAAGAATCTGTGGCACTTCTCCAGCGGCGCGCCTGGGCATCCCAGTTTCCCTCCAAGACAGAATTTGTAGTTTTCCCGCTTTCACAGTGAGTTTCCGAACTTGTGTGGGTTTGCGAGTGCAGATTATGTGCCTTTTTACTTACTCAACTCCACGTCCGCCCATGTCTGCTCCTTCATCCTTTCTTCTGGAGGATCCCTTCATTTTTCTCCCTCCCTTTTTTCTCTCTCTTTCTCTCTCTTTCTAAGTTCCTCCGGGCCCCAGGCTGTTGTACCGATTACTCGAAGCGAACAGAGGAGACATTTAGATCCCCGCCACTTAGACCGGCTGCACACAGAGACATGTGTGGACACACTTCTTCCTCAATCTCCTCCGCATCTTGAGCAAGTGTCAAGCAGACCTTGACCGAGGATGTCAATTGGGACGTGGTCTTGTGGAGTGAAGTAGCTTAACTCATTTGATTTTCCATTCGTACATGCCCTAGACTAGAGTCTCATCATCTTCAAGACGAGTGGGCCCTCCTCAACTATTCTTCGTCCTTAAAATCCTTGCTTTTGTCACAGTGGACAGGTCCTATTGGGACAGAGGTGTTGACAAAGGCTCACCTATCCCTGGGCCCCAAGTACAATTATGACAAGTGGATCAGGCGGAATAACACACTCTTGGTACTTCAAGTCAATTTGTTCCGGTACAATTCTAACCCCTCTGCACCGCTGGCAAGCACTCAAGGAGTTTTTTGCACTCGATGAACTGTCACCAACCTCTACTCGGGCTTTCCCAAAGTAGTTGGCCACATCGCCCCCTTGTTGTCCACTCTTTTCTTAGGCCTTCCAGAATCCCTCCACCCAATGGGACGACAGCCCAGCAATTGCTGACAACTCGTTGGTAACAGGTTGATCAACCTCCGAGTGGGAACAAGTGTAAACTACTTGACTACTGCACAATGACGTACATGTTTGATGGAATTAGCTCCAGTTAATACGGCGTAGGTGATGCTTACTCACGCTCGTTTACCCTAGTTACCTGGGATGAGCAGGTGTTAACTTATTAGGTTCACCTGATGATTCACCTTAATGCTGAAATTATTGGTATAACTTGATGGGCAGAGGTTTAGCAATGCATAAGAAAATTCTCAGATGTTTCTCAATTGACATTTGGTTATCATCCTTGCCGAGACCATACTTTCCGGTGTCATCATCTACCAGATTATCAGTCCGTCAAAAGACAACCTCATCTAATTCGCACTACGAATCATTCAGTTTGGACGACTCCATCATCGCATATCCCAAGATGAGCAGCTGTCTCACCTTCCTCTTGGAGATTAAAACTTGTCCCATCATGAGTCCCCACCATGTAAACCACAAAAATATTGCAACTTTTACAGGATGCATTGCAAAGTTGAACCAACAACTTTCTGTCTTTCCCGTCTTTGATGCCACCGTACTGGGGAGATGCATGAATTATAAACATTGAATCCCTGTCGTTAGTTTCACGGAAAAAGTAAGGTATTCCTTTGCTCAAAGTCCCTTCCGATTTTATTGAATCATTAATATTATGATTCCCTCAGCAATGCGCAAATATTTGTTATCCATCGGCGGGAAATGCATCGAGTAATGAGATATGTGGCTCAAAGCACACTTCTGCGGGAAAAGTGGAGGGTTTAAACTAACCACTGTCAGATACATCTTAGTGGCCTTGTTTGTACGTCTCAAAGACTTTGGCGGCGAGTCAGTCCGCTGTCGTTGTGCATCACTTCATTTTTGGGTTTTTACCCGACTTCAGAACCATGGATTTGAAAAATAATATGACAGTTCCCCGAAACCCTTTCCGTGAGTTTTAATTCCCTTGAAGTAACGAAATAAAAAGCTCCACAGATACACTGGCAACGACCGCATTGCACACTCATAAAGGTTGCTACCTCAGACATGACATCGAAATTGTGTCCAGCAACTGTGATCACAGTACTCCGTCAAACGTAGGTCTGAGGGGTGGGGTGGTTGGATGTTCAGCAAGATATTCTTACGGTCTACAAAAAGATTAGAAGAAGATCAGTGGCGAGGGGATGAAAGTGGTTGGGATTGCATTACCCGCTAAGAGTACACCGTATTCCATATTTCGGAGGATACTGCTCTGTGCACTCTCTGGAAAAGGACTCCTCCCGTCTCATGTGTTAATGAAGGGAAAATGATACTGGTTAAAAATTCTAACTCATAGGCTGTCGGAAACTTCATTAACGACACAGCATTTTCCAGCCGCCGACCTCTCTCATCACACTACAGGCATGAATCCGTATTCGGGAGCTTACTAAACTGTCGGGCGGCGTCTGCCTCTCCCGTACTTCACCGAGTTCATGATACCTTAGGTACTATCCCCAGAGGATTCATCACCTAAGAGCGACGTTTTGATCATGTAAATTGTTACATGACCTCCTCGACGCTTAATCTTATCTATGACATGCAAATCTACTTGAGGAAAATTTTAACAAAATAATTGGAAAATCGGAGAGGGATATTGTGTTTCAGTGATAAGTGCCCACGATGTTTCCATGGGATCCATAGCCCTTTTGAATATTGCACTGCTATTGCAAAGAACCCTCTTGATACTTTAATCCCTCAACGGCTTGCCGCACTGTGATGTGCCTTGTGGTTGAAGCCCTCCACCACCTTTTCACGAACCGGAGCTCTACTAGCATGTCACCTCTGCGTTCCACATATAACATTCATTCAACTACTATTATCACCCTTGAATGAGTCCCCAACACTTTCAATTTCCAGCAAAATCCAAATGGATTCAAATCATGCTCAGGTATGGCAATGAACGTGGGCGGTGATGAGGCTATTCTGTCAAACTTGTAAACTTTTCTATCAGCTGCAGTCAGCTTGGAAGAATCTTAGGAACTTCAATAGACGCTCAGTAAAGTGGCTTAATTTTTCATTAAAGTTTCACATTGCGGAATAGTTTTCCCTCACGTGGTGTGTCATATCTGTGTAGGTGGGGGAGGAAATCTCCCATGACAAAGGTTCACGGGGTCAACTTGAGTTCACATTTTCCTCCTAATCTAGGTAGGCTTAAAAATGGGCCCTACTCATGGCGACTACTCAACTGCAGGCTTACATACGCGTTCATCCATAATTTCGGAAGTGGAGTGAAGAGGGTTTCTCCTGGAGTTTGCGAGGAATTGCTAGCACATGAATCTAATGAAATGAAGACGAATGTGACATCCGTCCTATACTCCCTAAGTTTCTGTTTCATGTCCAAGATCTCCTGGTAAATGCGAGGCACTTACGCGACTTTGCGCATGCTCTACTCTCTTTATCCAACGATGAGCAGATGGTTCTTATTGGATTCCGTGGAACTTGGCAAGCGGAGCGTTTCAACGGGATAGGTTGATTAACTCCTCTTGAATGAACTGTGGAATGGACGTCTACATTACCATAATAACGGATACGTGGAAGTTCGGTGGATGAAGAGCACTAGCCTACTGTAGCATTTGACGCATAACTTGTTCCTTGTAACCTGGACCCGGAGGAAGCTGGCGGAGGAAATGATAATACATGAAGGCAGAGAAGTAATGGCGGTCGGATGAAGGCACGTGAGTACTCATAACAGTAGTACCCAGGACCCGTAAACATGGCAACAGGATATTTTGGGTCGGCTAAAAACTATTACGGGTGAGTGCATGGAAGATCAGGAGGAAAGAAATTAAACCTGCCATCTTATATGAAGATAGACACATACGGAGGTATACAGGCTCCCATGGAAGAGGCTACACAAGTTCCCTCACGGATGGTTCAAGAATACTTTCATAACGCGCACGGAACAAAATTGAGATTCGCCGAGTTCTTTCCGACTTAGCAAGTAAAATTCAAAAAACAAAAAAAAACTTTGCTCCATTCTTCCCCTCCGGTGTCTATATCCGTTGGATTCGAGGAAGTTTTGTGGAAATGTGATTGTCTGTTGAGTGGAGGACCGCAGGAGCAAAGGTCGATAAGTACTGCAGAAGGTAATATGTTCCCCCACATAACTCCAATTGCTCTCTCATTATGCAAACCAAGGTGGGCTCATAATTTTATCATGGACAATAAACGTTCAGACAAAGTTCCAAGGCTGGGCTATTAAGGGTGAATATGCCCTGCTGTATGTACTCTATGTAAATGTAAATGTAGCCGGACTCCTGCAAGAAACCTTGCACACGTCGTGGTATCAAGTGGTAAAAGTTTTTTGAGTTCACCATTTTTGACCCACTAAACCAAATGCCACCGGGTTTGTTTATACTGCCATGTTCCAAGCTGAATCCACATATTTCGAAATGTTGAGTCAATTTTTCAATTGATTTTTTTGAATTTCAGCATGTCAGTATTTCAGCGCTGCGAATATTTTGCATGGTACTCTATTTGCATGGTAATCTAGTAATTCTCATTCAATTATGCGCTGAACACGTTTAGCCCTCAAGAGTTTCAGGAACACCATAAGTCCACATGAATAAATAATATTGTGGGAATAAGTACAGGCTTAAATGCATTGCATTCATCCGGAGGAATAAGATGTTGAGCTCACTGGTAGAAAGCTCTTTAGCTCTCAGCTGCGATTAAGCCTGTATACTCCAGGGAGGCAATAACCTCGATTCCTTTTTAAGTTCCGTACTAGAACCATGCACTCTTACTAACGCAACCCAAATTTTCCTCTCGGAAAACCGAAGCGAATCGTGTGGTGTCAGAGGACAAGCTTTTAGTTATAGAAAAATTAAAACAAATACAGTCGTTCTGTCTCATCGCCTCCGCTTACCCATAAGTTGAAAATTTTTTCTAAATATCTGCTATCGACTATTCGTATTACCATAACCAATAATGATTCATCATGAGCAAGAAACAGTGCAGCCATGGCAATGGCTACGACAGTGGTATGCTCTGTTGCATGGCCCTACATTGCGCTCCCTTTATACAATACGCGCTCTAAAGGATGATCTGTTGATAATGTATAAAACGTGTGGTCCTCGTCCCAAAGCTTTACTGCAGGTCATGACTTCAAATGCCTCCAGTGTTTTTGTGACGTGGCAAAAACTTTCAATGGGATGGAACAACATTTATGAAATTTTTGTCAGTAATCATTCTCACAAAAGCTTCCAAGGTGGTTGAGGCTCTCAGGCTGAGAACCTCAAGCACTCAAACTTGCAGTTTTCTCATATCCATCTCATCTACTCACAGGGGAAAAAAATTGGAATGTGGATAAGCTGTTGAATACCTCAACGATGGAGATTTTATTGAATTTAATTAAAGGAATCTGGGCCCACAGTATAAGTACCTCTGCTGAGAGTTGGGAGATGGTACATGCTTTTTTAGAAAATATTGACACAATAATTTCTTTCTATTTGCAGAAATCCAGGATATGGAGGAGCAGGAGCTCATGTAACGATCGTGCCTCAGAGCTCACTGACCATTATCTCAAGTTCCATACTACCCCAGTAAATTTAATGGCTTTAGCTTAACTAAATAGTAGGTGCAGTGCTCCTGTGCACCTCAACCTCCGCAAGGGGATAGCATTGGAGATCGCCTCAAGGACTGTCATTGCCACTCCCCAGTCCCGAATTCCATCAGAAGACTTACAGCTAAAAGTTTACCGGAAAATGATACGACTCTGCGCTAATCTGTTCAAAGTCTTTCCTACAGCCATTTGGGGTTCCTTTTGTTCCTCTCTTGCCGAATGTGACGGGGAGTGAAAAATTGAGTAACATTTCTCTTCATTCTCTCGCATTTCAAATGGATGATCCAGTTGGTTGGAACTCTATCGGTGGCTCTGTTTGTTTGGCGAATAAGGAAGCGGTTGATGAGGAGGATGGAGAAAATTAGAAATCAAGTTTTATCCAATAGTGACTAAACCGTGGCAAGGATGTGACAAACAACGGTGGTTACGGGTAGTCCCTTGTGGAACTTGGAACAAGAGTATCAAAACAAATGTGAGGAAATGAATTAAGCGGGGAGAAACTGTAGTAAAGGGTGATGGTAGTTGGGAGAGCGGGAGGAAACTCTATGTTTGAACGACTCCGTCAGTCAACAATGATTTCAATCTGTCCCAGTTCCGCTAACGCCGTCAACGACTGCCCATGAGCACCCGTGCTTCCGAGACAGAGATGCAGCTGGATACATACATGCTGTATGTACACGTGCGGAACGGTCACAGTTGAAACTACAATGCCCCTAAACATCCCCCCACGCCCACGCCCTCGCCGATGCGGAGTATAAAAGTCTAAAAAGTTTTGTTCTTCGCGGGAAGACTCGCGTTGCTCATTTTCCGAAGAGGAAATGAAAGAGATTCGGTAATCAATTGAATCAAATCAATTTATTTCTCCATTCGCCAACCAGACTTATTCTAATTTATGTCGGATGGGCACACGGAGGACCAACCTGTGACGTGCAAAAACACATCCTGCACTAACTACCATTCAGCTCCATCCTGCTATCCCGAGTCGGCCATAAGACTCCTGTAGGGAGCCTCCTTCCTCCCCGAGGAAGGAAGACGAAGGAGTAAATAGAATCATTGGGTTGGGATGATGAAAGCAGATGTGGCAAAGAAAGGAACAGCTCCCTTCTCCACAATCTGATCGGGTACCCACTGCAGATTCCCTTTATATTTCCTATGTCCACAAATAATTAAAATCCCGGGACCGCAGTCTATGCAACAACTGTTGCCTCACCTTGGTTTCATGGTTTCACCACGGCACCCGCATAAACAGGTGAGCTCCTAGTACACACCCTACCTTTCACCAGGTAGCCACGACAGGCCTATAGGGATGACCAGACGATCCCTAGACCATTAGTTGCTTAGCGTGCCGAATCGTACAGCCATGGGTTCTCATTACAATGGGAAAAGATTAGAGGTGAAAGGTTGACTACCACAAGCAGTAAGCTCGTACTCGGTCTGCCGTCATTCCCGCGCCTTCCTACCCACCATCACGGCAGCCCTCCCAGTGCAGTGGATTCAAAGGAAATAAAGATAAATTAGCTCTGCTACCACACTTTGTGCAGGTTAGGAGAGCGTAAGTGTGACCTTGAATCCTCTATGAGTCAGATCTCACCTTTGCACACAGCTGGATCCTCACGAGGATTGCGGGGTATCATTTAAACCCTGTTCTGGCGTAGCATGGAGTGACTATATATACAAGAGCAACCGGCGGGCAGTGTTTAAAATTCGGTTTGCATACTCCTGTCGTTGGAAGTAACAGTTCATTAAATCCAGAGCCTGCCTCTGCGCCGGGGAGTTGGTATGTTCTCCGGTACGGGAACAAAGTCTTGTGTCCATCTATCCTCGTCTTTACCCATTCCTGACATCCTTCATCTTGTAGCTCTCGTCATATGTCCATACCGCGCGGGCTCTCTGTGAAAGTTATACACTGTGAGCTACGCCGGAAACCTGGCGGAAATCAAATCTTACACATATAGTTGTTATAATGTGGCGGAAGGATATTCACAGAGGAGTATATGTGGAGGCCAATTAAACCGAGGGACAACTCCCACTTGAGTCTCTACATGCAATCCTCAGCACCTCCACCTACTCTGGTTTAGGAAGGCTGCTTTGGGAAGGAAGTAGCTAGGATTTTTTCTCATGCGAATTCTTCTCTATGTCTGTCTGTGTGTCTCTCTCTCTCTCTCTGTAGTATTTCCCGTATGAAAAAATCACACGTATTAACTCCCTACCCCGCTCCGCCCTCCTCATCATGAGCAGTCCCAGAAGTAGACGTGCATACATCCACCAATGGGGGGATCAGTATGTGTGGAGCTTTTTAATTATTTGCCACATCTTTTGTAATGTTTATTTCGTTGGGGAAATTTACGAGGCAGAGCCCATCACTTTTCTTAACTCTCCTCTCCTTCCTCACACGAGTTTGAGCTCTACTGTGGAAAGTGGAGGCGGGTATCTTGTTCAGACTCCCTCAGTCAGACACAGGAGGAGCAGGCGGGGAACGAACAGTGAGCCGTGGTGGTAATATCACATGAGAATGTGAGAACTTGTGTGCGGGTCTTCCTAACGATGTACCTCGCATGTCCTTGCATAACGTCTCGCTCTGGAGCACATCTGATGAGTAAGTCCTACGGGGAGGAAGTAAAGTAACACTATCATACGCAAGGCAGTAGGTATAGTGTGAAAGAAGACGAGAAAAATCCTTCTAGTTTCCAACAGCGTCAAATTTTTCAACACACACCCACACACACACACACACTCACCGCAAACTCCTCACTCACTCATAGTTTCTGCATTTTCTACGTGTGCCTGTGTGTGCGTGTGTGTGCCTGCAGACAAATCAGAAGCAGAGTACCAGGCGGGAGTGCTATGGAAATGACATCGTAAACTCTACTTTTGGGGGGAAACATAACCGAGAAAATCCTGACCAAATAGCTTGCTAAATGCACTTGACGAGATGATATGCGTACGTCGGTTCCGTCTGCAGTTCATTGGTTTGTGCTGCTGGAGCCTATGTTTTCCAACCTGGACTTGATCTAGGCCGACATGATGTTGAAATGTAAACGGAGATGTGGAGACAAACAGGGATTCTTGGTCTTAAGGAAAAATTAATTGGACACACACCCACACACACACACACACACATACACACACACACACACACACACACACACAGTCATTCGCTTGCATATACCCAGACTCACACTCAAGTAGGTGGGTAAGCGAAGGCATGTGCAAAGTACCAGGTGCATTCCTCAATAAATTTAGGTAGAATAGGCGTCCATACCTAACACGTGCGTGCCCCGATAAATGTAGGTAGTGTGTGTAAATAAAAGTCTCATTCGTGGGTACCGAAATGATATTACTGTAGTCATCATCATCATCATCATCATCATCCTTATCGTCCCTTCTTCAAGACCGTTGCCACGTTGCTACTGTCTCTTATGTGATAGCCCAATGCCGAGCACAACGGGGACCACTCCCAGCTTACGGGTCTGTGTGATCGCTAACGAACCGTAGTATCCTAGCTGGCCCGACAGTGGACGGAATGGTGGAAAAAGTAAGTCATATTGGCAAATAGTGGAGAGACTCTGTTCTCGTCCTATTGTTACACGGGGGATGTTAGATATATACGCAAGCTAGCGACTGAAGTACGGTCACAGACGATTGGGTGCTGGAGCTCTTTGGACCAGGATTCCAAAACCTCGTACTACTACCCCCAACATACTCAACGGTCAAAATGCTGCAACCACCACCACCGACGGCTATTGCGACTCCCACTATTTTACCCACTTCGCCCTGTCGTCCCTTTCCAGAGTGAAATTTCACTGGCCCATGGTAGGAGCAACAGTACCCGGAGCAGTACTCGCACTTTTCCATTCTCTCTCTCTCTCTCTCTCTCCCTCACACTCTCTATCCCTCGCCACTCTCCACATCGAACGTTGGATACATGTAAGAGGATCTTCCACTCCCACGGAAGAGATAGAGAGGAGAAAGAGGGAGCGCGTATGTGTGTGTAAGCACACAAGTGCAGGATAGAGCTCTTGGGGGAAACCCGAGGACATTCTCACGGAAGAATTTTACAGGGCCCTCCACAACAACTCTCACTCTCTCACTCTTTGCCTCTCTTCCCCACCACTCTCTCTCTCTCTCTCTCTCTCTCTCCAGCGCGGAACATACTTTCGAGTTAGTCGGAGTCAGACTTGTCGAAATGAAAGACAAACGTGGCTCTGCTGGCGGCTCAGTCCTGACCGTGAGTGACAACAATAACAAAGTGGCAGAGGACTTAGTCAACAGGCCCAAGCTGGGTCAAAGCCAGAGCGATAGTAGAGGTCAACCTCTACCTTTCAAGAGTCAGTCCGCCGCCTCATCCACCGCCAGCCAGTCACCAGCTGTGCACAACTCCGTTGGAGCCAATAATGTTAGCAACTCCACCGGCCCGGTTGGAGTAACCGGCATGACGGCACCCCCACCGACAACCACCAGCATCACAAGTGCTACCATAACAACAACAACAACAACAACAACAACGACTCAGAACGCCATTCCCAATCATGTGTGCTCCGCCAAGAAACCCTTAAAGTTACGCAATCACTGCGGTCAGCAAACGGAACTCTATGATACTCTCCACAATAAAGTGTGTCAGCAAGTTCCTCCCCCAAATCCAGCCTCCGGAAGCACCCCGTGGAGTTCCGCAGGTCAAGGAACACCGCACTCCTCGCAGGTGAGTGGGGCTATTTCCTACTCATTATGCCCCCCTTTTCCAGGCCCGCTGGTGACATTGAGTTAAAGTCCACCCCGCGCCCTGTAAGCTACATATTATTTTCTCAATTTGGGAGCTTTAGTAGTGGGTTAAGTGCCATGGGAAACCCACCAGGGGGTCTTCCCTTCATGTCCGTAAGATGTGAGCTATTGTGAACAAGATAAGGTTGAATCATAGCTTGTAGCAAAAGAGAAAGGATCTGTACACCCCGTTGTCACCCGCACGAACCCGTTTCAATCAGTCAGACAGTGGAAAATGGGGGAGGGAAGGGCTGTTCTTTCGGGATCATGTGGTTACCATGGACATGTTAGCTTCTCTCTGTCACTCTCATTGCATCCCATGACGTTTCCTCCTACCCACCATAGTATCCTCTCCTCCCGACAGTCTCGGACCTTTGTGGATCCGTGAAAGTCGGAAATGTGACCTCCACAGTTCCTCTTGTCTTTAGCAAGGCATGGGTAACATGAGGTGAGAGTATATGAATTTCATTCCAAATATTTCAGGAACTCAGTCAGTCAGTCAGTCAGTCGGGGCATAGGCACCCAGTGCTCATTCATCTTCCTCCCCCACTCCTGCATCAAAGTAGAGTCTTAACGTAGCCTTGCGTGGGAATACAAGGGGTAAATTTGGTGAAAAATGGCGAAATGTGCATGGTAGACATTTGTGCGAACAAGGTGGAGAGAAGTGTAATTTTACGTGGCCAGTGTAAATTTTTGTCATTATTATTTTAAATCCCGGAATCCCTATGAACTACAGCCGACTACAGGCTCAAGCCACCCGTAGTCTTCAGTGTCTGCGTAGGGAAGATTGGGGGGGGATTTGAATTTGAGAATAGTGGTGGAAAAACTATGCTTGTGCGTATCCACACACCTCCCCACCTTTGGTGTAGAAGTGGACGGCATATGAATTGGTGTGTGTACACCCGGCGCTGGTGAATTCACCTTGAAAAGTGTTTGGCTTTGAATTTTGTTTGCTTTTGGATGGGTGTATAGTGGCTCCCCTCTCACGTTCTTCACACCTTCACACATGGACGCTCAATATGAGCGCACCTTCTGCTACAACTTCCTCATTCTATCCCCATGAATAATCCTTTTCAGCGACGAGGCATACACCAGCCCATTTCCCATGCTCACAGCGACGTAGGATGAATAGGTCGGAACGGGATTCCACCGCACGGAGTATCTTAGTCCCACCCTATTATTGAAATTTTTTTTTTTTTTGAATTCAACTCAAACGACTAAGGCTACAGTTCAACTGCTGTGCCTTGCGAAGCCGCTCTGGAGCCGAGGAGAGCATTCAGGCTTACGCTTGAACGTGATCCAGAACTGAAGGTTCTCCTTCGGCAGGGGAATTCTGACCCCTGGCGTGCCCTCCGAGCTCCGCAAAGGGGAATGAGGGGTTGAGAGAACGGAATTGATTATATATATTTCCATACATTTAGAGAGTCGTCATGCAGGGGTACAGTACGTAGAGTATGGTGGCCGTGAGGTACATTACTGTGCCGAGGAGGTAGAGGTGAAGTAGTGGCGCGCCGGGAAATTCCCCACTTCTCCCCCCACCATCATCGGTTTGAAAACGTGGAGAAACGGCAAAGTAGTAATTTGCCACTCCTCTCCCAGCCCGTTCCCCGTACAGTAATGTATGACGGCGAAGGGTCTAGTCGGGGATGGCGGGGCTATGAAATTATGATTCGGAGACGAAGACGTAAGTAGATGGATATGAAGGAAAGTGTGTGTGTGTGTGTGTGTGTGTGTGGATGGCGGAGACGGACGTGTGGGGTTGGCGCACCATTCATGTTGAATACTTCTATGACAAGTTGATTTTACTTCCGACATTCCCTCCCCGCCGCCGCTGCCGCCAACGTCGTCATCATCATGACCGTCCCCCCCCCCGCCACTCTACCAAGTCACACGGGCTAGGCCGTGTGGTAGAATATGAGGGCTTTTACTCTCTGTGCGAGAGGAGGAAACCTATTTTGTCATCATCACCGTGATTTCGCCATGGTTCACATCTCAAAGGCCCCTCTTTAAAAGCATCTGGTTTCCAGATTTTAAAAATATATTTTCTGACAACTTCAACCTCCCCCTTCACCCTGCAAAGAAAAGGTTTCTTCTCCGGGAGCGCCCAAGGTAGGGACCGTTGGCACGCCGAGCAGCTGTAGATGTATGGTGGGAAGGACGGGTGGACGACGCGGCGGCTGGGGAAATTGAGGCTACCCGGGTTGCAAGCTATGTTACCCCATAACCACAACTGACGAAGCTACCCGTCCGCAAATTCACCTCAACTTATCATCAGAGTCAGATTGGGGCAGGAAATGACTACACGTACACCTGATGAACGGGCATATATGTGGTCCCATTCTCCCCCTCTGCCGTGGCAACTCTTACGGTTGAGTTGGAGTGTTTCGAGG
>WJFA01001763.1:0-19229 GCA_009870155.1 Pseudobourletiella spinata
ATGAGTTGCTCTTCTTTGCCCTTGTCGTAACGTGCACCACTATTTTTGACCTCTTGGGTCAGTCCACTGGGCAGGCTTAACGCCACTCGTTAGCTTTAACCCCCTACCAGCTCTCACTCAGTTCTTCAGAAATGATGGGTGGACGAATATGGAGGGTTACCCAAGATAGCATTACTCTGAATCTTATCTTCACGTGAGTGTCCTTCCTCCTCCAACTACTCTGTTATCTGCTATTCAGATCGGAATCTGAGCTGGAAACAGGTGGAGGACGCGAACTTGGAGAAAAGCTCAAAAGGTTAAAGTATGGGAAACGTACTAATTAAATTATGTTGAATTTGATTCTTCTCACTTATCACGGTGTAATCTGAAACTCGACGGCGGAGAAGCGTGAATGCTTAAACCAACACACACTGGAGCCCATCCTCAACAAATATTTAGGACTTTTCTGATTCTGAGAAGAGTGGAGTTAGTCAGAAGAGCTCCTTATAGCTTGATCATCCACAAAATTTTTGCATTAGGTCCCAACCAGCGCACTAAAGTCCCCTCTGCTGATTCATCTCTCCGTAGATTGATGCTTAAAGAATATTATTTACTAGAATTGAAATATTGGAGTACAGATCACTTTTTCCCTCGTTTAACCCCTCCCTTCGTCCCAACGGGTGGAGAAAACCTGAAGTGAACTCACAATTTAAGGACAGAATTGAAGGTCCCAACTGTTTCCAACGATATCACCAACCTAAAACACAGGGTGTGAGGCAGATGATAAAATGTGTCCGAACAACAGTAGATCTACAATTTACTTAGTCACCCCAAGGTTCCCAAACCCTGTCGGCACAATTTCCTCTCCAGCTTCCACCACCAGCAAGTACAAATACAGTGTCTCCCACCTACAGAAGGGTAAAAACACTTGCAGAGATGAACTGTAGTATTCCGTCTCGAAGGAAAAAGCTCAGTGCTTCGAATCTTTCTGTTTGTCTCAGATAAACTTGATAACTTTTCCGGTTGATATTATTACTTTATGGTTGAGGTAATTTCAGTAACAGTCACAACGGCCAATGCCACACTGCTCCTTCCTATCCCCGCAGCGGCGGGGGTTCTTGGATAAACTGTTCACAAGCTATATGAGCAGTGTCTTATGCCAAAACAAATACAAGTTTTCTCAAGTCTTTCTCCCGCTGGCAGAGAGGATGGGAGTGACTTAGCATAGGTAGCAATATTTCCCTGACAGGATATTAAGAAACCTTTGACGACTCACTGACTCCAGCTGTCCGTCTTCTTTCTCATTCTTCTCCAAATTCCCTGTCAATAACTCCCACTCACTTGTAAGCCTGTCAACTGCGAAGACCACGCAGGCTGCTTGACAGGTTTGTTCAAGAGCCTGTGTGGGTTTGTATGGGACCGCTATTGAAATTGTCCAGGAGAACTCTGGTTTCTTACCCCTATTGGGTTTTGATGATGAGACCAATTCACTTAGTGTTTACACTCAAAATCCCAGCTTAGCTATAGGAGTTGCGGAAGTGGAAGGGAAAGATGGTAGGAGATGGTGTAGGAGGACTGTTGGTATAATGATTCGTGTCCCACAGGATCCCCTCTCACACTCAAATCTAACACGGCGGATTGAAAGGAATTGGTCGACGACTTGACTCAACTGTCCCTCAATTTCAGGGAAGCAGATCCCAAAATAATACTCACAAATCTCACAAACGAGAACGGGAACAGGGTCCACACTCATACCACACACTGACGAATTTTCAACCGGTCCAGCGGACGGATTTTCTGTCGGACTTTCGAGTGCTCCGAGAGAAACTGAGTGGTGAAACCCCGGGAGTTGATCTGTCTGCTTGTGTGCATGTGACTATGTGCGAGTACAATGGAGAGAGAATCGAAGGAGAAGCTTCCGTGCCAACCTACAGACTGATACTAGACTTCTGGATTTCAGATTTCTACCCGGCCACACTCTAAACTCCTCCCGCTCACTCCCCGCATACGCTCTCCCTATCTCTTTGCACACAAGGCAAAGCTTTTCGCTTGCAGTGGGCTCCCACTGCACAGTATCTCGACGCTGGCACACACTGCATGAGTCTTACGCCCGCGTGCTGTGCTCCGCTCTGCTCTACGCGGCCCTGCAGTACTATGCAGTGCTCGTGATATGACATCGCGGTCTGTCCAACTTGGAAGAGGACGGGAGAAAGCAAACGGCTTTTTCACCGCCGTCGGCTTACACTATAACACTCCAGTAACGATGTTTTAACTTGCAAGTTGTAGTAGCGTAGTAGTCAACGTAGGGTCTTCATAGGACTATCCATGAGGATGAGAAAACACTACTTTCCCCAACAAATATATAGCTATGGTCGACACTGAAGGAGGCTTTAGTATTCATCCTGAAGTCGTGGAGTATGTGGATGTATGGAAGGAGAGAGAACGAAGGCGATGCGAATTTCTTAGTCTGTTCATATGAATAGCCGGAGTATATGTAAGGAGAGAAAGATTACAATTACTAAGAGTCCGTATAGCCAGGATTCTACGCCAACAACCCTTTGCTGTCACTGGTACATTCCGTGGGTCTAAGGTTTCATTGGTCTTGGCACGGTTCGGAAAGTTTAGTTTCACCCCAAAGCTATGGTGGTGGTGGGCGCCTGGGTCTGGTATACTCTGGTTGAAGGAGCCAATAGTTATGGTGGTGCCACTACTACACGTATATCGGATCACATTGCAAGGCTATATGAACTAAACTATACGAGAAGTGTTATGAAAACTTTTAACTACGCCCTCCCAACTTTGACTGGAGTGGGACACATGGATATGTACACGTGGAATGGAGAAACCCTGGCTCTAGGATAAAATTCTTCTCGCACGCACAACTTCCGTACAAATAATTTTGGAAAACTCATCATCATCATCATCACCGTCGTCATCATCACCATCTCTCAACTCTGCATATTAATATTCGGGCTCCCCCATACAATTCTCGAGATGGATCATTATTTGAGGAGTCAAGTGGATGTTTATGACTGTTTAAACGAGCAAACCAATAATATTTATGTACAGGCTTACTGTTATGGTGCAAACTTGAATTGCCCAAGTTGGGGAAATAGCAGGTTATTTCCAACTTTTTTGAACTTGTTATCGGTTGATACATCCCTTAAAGGCTCAGCTTCAAATTACTGCCCTTGTCCTTGGGAACCAGAGTGAAGGGCACGAGATGCATTTCTTTGCAGGTGGCTTGTGCATACTTTTATGTGTTTGCTTGTGTATTTGTGTGTGTGCGCATATGAGTATGATTTTGTGGATGCAGAAGCATTGATATCTTCTCAACCTAGCACCGAATAGTCTGGCAATTTGGCTTCATGTTCTTTGATTCCACATTAAAAGACAATTACCTCATTCATTTTTCAGATTTTACAAGTATTGGAGGGGTTGGAAATGCTCTGAAGGACTGCACGAGATCTGCGATAGGTAATGGACTAATAGATCATTTCGTATTCCAGCTTGTACATTGCTTAGGGAGGGGCAACATCTATGATTCCTTGAGCACTAATGGAAGGGTCGTGGAGAAAGTCATGCACGGATCGCCACAGTCGCTTTCGAGCGAACATTATTCAGAAGCAACACGGGTTTTTCGTCCAGCCATAATCTATTATTGAGGAAAATCTATAAATTAAATGGGAAGAGACGGAGGGAGGGGCACTAATTTCTGCTGACGGTGCATAGGAAAGCAAAACATGATGGCATGTACGTGCGGGACTATCACACGGCGTAATTAATACTCTCACCGGAGGCTGCATTCTTCACACAGGTCCACTCCTTCTGTGTCTGTCTGAGAGTGTGTGTGAGCCTACAGTAAACAAAATTTACTTTCATTCCCACGTGACTACGACTATGTGCTACTACTACTCTCAGGTCTATTCCTTTCGTTATTACCACGCTCGACGAGACGTAGCCTGCCACGGTGGTACGGAGGCCTAGAAAATGTACATAGTTACCCGCTCCTGCTGAAAAACGTAGCTGTAATCTGTGGAAATCAGAGAAATAGGGAATTTTTAGCACGGTGATATACTGCCTTCATTCCTTACAAGCTCCTCTCCTCTCGAGGCCCATGAAAGGGAAACTGCAGGCGCCGGGTCAAAAATATATGATGCCAACCCAGGGACTGTTGGCGAGAGGGAGCGGATACTACTATCACTACAGCATTGGTCCTCGTGGCGCGCCACTTGATTCCCAACTTTATCGACCTCTGTGGATTTATCCTCTTGGCCCATATCTTCCCTCCATTATGTCATGGTGGTGGTGGTGGAGGTGAAGTTTTCCCAAGGACCGACGGACCACCGGGGTCTGACCATGCGGGCAGTGTACATGGTAGAAATGGAAATAGTGAAGGTAGTGGTTGAAGTAATAGCATAGCAGTAGTAGTAGCCGATCCATTGAAAAATGTTCGCGGCTACCACATGGACGGTAGTACTGGCTGTGGTGGTGGAAATTTAGAGGAAATCATTTGAAACTGTTACTGCTGCGTATACGCGTGGGAGCGTGAGAAAGGGAGAGCTATTATAGTTGGTTGGACTTTAGATTTTTCTCCCGTGTGCACCACCCGGCGCCCTATATATTTTTATCTATGACGACGGCACAATATCCAAAGGCGAAACTGAGGTGAGCCCTCTTCCAGGGGAGGAATCCCTCCGACCATCATCGATCCGGCGAAATGAGGTAATACAACTGGATGTACATCATCATATGTATATATGTACTTGCATCATCTCGCGGTCCTGCACATCCCAGACTGAACATATGGACCAGCACCGAGGAATTGATAATGGAACAATTCTTGCCCACCCACGGGCACGTCCAATCAGTTCCGAATTACGTGTGAAACAACCTAATTCCATGTTAGTGCAGTAATTGCAGTCGCCATCACAGTCATCTCTGGAACAGGGTTAAAATTCCCGTCCCACCTTTTAGCCCGATCCGGCTTTTTAAGTAAATTAAAATTTAAGACGGAAAATACGAAGAGAAAGCCACGATTATTTCCACCAGTGCAGGGTCTGTGTCCGTTCATCCTACACATATTCCTCCTTCTTAGTATTATTGAGACTACAGACGAACATTGAACCGCCGTGGCACTCAAATATTTTGACCCATCCTCGAATTGTCGGCATATAATCGAATGTGTTTTCTTTGCATGCACTACAGTGTGCGGTTCGAGGTTTTACATATACTGTAGTAGTCAGAGGCCACTCACTACATGTACTTGTACACTAATATTAATATTACAGTGTACCCTATTCGTAAATGAACTAAACGCCAAATGCGCTTCAAATGCTCACTGCATGAGTCCGCGTATTCCGGCGTACGAACTAGGCGTTATAGAATACATACAAACATGCACCTGCAATGAAAAACTATTAATAATTCCAAATTTTTTCGAGTTATATAAGCGATTCTACTATCAAGATGCCGACAGAAGCTGACGTTATTCGAGCTAATATGTCTTAAATCCTGGTTAACGCTAGAGGATAAGTTGTAAAAATGTACTATAACCGCAAGACGAATAAACTTCGGATATCCGCGGGTTAGATCGGATATTCTCGGACTAAATACGGATTGAGCAAAAAAATTTCCGAGTCATACGGATCAGATCTGATTGGATGGCGGGTAGGCAAATATCCGATCGGCGAGAAAGCTTAATTCCGGTCCTGTGGTTTATTCTAGTCTGGGCATTCGTTCTCACTGTATTTTGAATTGCACTCGAGTGTATGCGACTGGTTGAGAAATTAGTGTCCAGCAATCAAGCTCCACCGTTGCAACTCGTTATGAAGTCGCACTGTAATAGTTTAGGTGAACAGACTGTCACGCACATGCGCAGATTACCCAAAAGCCCTTCCCCGTGAAGCTTCATGACATGGGTACTCCCGGACCACCTCACCATATGTGGTCACTTACTTCGCACACGGTGCGCAATGCTTACACGGTAGAGTCCTATTACTCTCTGTGCAAAACCAGGATGGATTTGTAGATTTATGAGACGTGGTTGGATTTTTCATAAACTTGCATGCACTATAACTTTTTGAGCCGGCACGGAAACCTCCCCATGGGTTGTTGAATCACGTCTAATATCAATACCCCATGCCCATTACAGGCTATATATTTCCCACAATTGCCACACAGCTCATGATGGGCCGTACTGTAATGAGTTTGGGGCTGTGCACGGGAAAAATTAGTGGGCCTTTGGTTCTGCCCCTTAACATGGGAGCAATCAGGGTCGCTGTCATTTTATGACTCACAAGTCGCTCAATACTTGCTCACTACAAATCACTACTGTAGTAGCACCACTTTCGCCGGTCAAATCCACCGGAAAGATTGCTAATCACGATAAGGATGTGCGGAGCCCATAGAAGAAATTTCCTCCCTTTTCCCGGAAATTGACCGTTCTAATAATGTTGGGAACTTGAGGAACAATATAGTGGGTAGCAAGGAGCTCCTGTGACGGCTCGCCTCCGCCAGGTCCGCATTAGAATGTTGGCAAAGGAGGTCAGAACATAATTGCACATGCACCTGGCCGCAGTCCATCCATAAGATTAGAAACTATAGGGATGGGGAACCTACCGCTTTTTCCTCCTCCTCCATGTGGTTATTCACATTCACCTGATCCTTCCAATGTCGATGAGGCCACGGCGAAATTACAGGCGGAAAATTCAGTCGATACTATGGCAATAGTACGCCAAGGCATCTCGTGGTGAGCTAAGGGTCGTAATGAACAGCACTTGTAATCTAAGGTTTTGATTTAATTACATGCTGCCCCGGTTTCCATTTCCCGTCCTTCCACGAACCGTAATAATGAGAGTGGAGCCTCCAGGTTGAATTTGAGCATCTTTGCGGTCATGATGCTGACCACTGGATGTCAAGCTACAGGAAGGAGGTGCGGCAGTGTGGTTCTGCCTGTAGCCTGCTGTGCAAGGGTACCCACTATTACAACATATATATATACAACATATAACAGAACTTCTTTGCTTCAGTTTCCAGACGTGAAACTCCAGAAATACGGAGTCCTCCACCAATACCGTGATCGAAAAATGAAGGATAGGAGGAAATTGAAACACTAATTTCAGATCCATAAACGTGAAGTGGTGCTGATGCAATGTACTCCACCTACATTTTGCAGAAATTTCGATGTCCAAATCCTCGATTAGTGGGCTCGCCGTCGGCTTAAATTCTAAATTAAGCCCATGCTCAACTTGTTTATACTTTAGAGAAAAGTGTGCGTAGGTCTACAGGGACGACCGGGAGCCCAGGCCAGTTATACTTCCTCACAGGCAAACATCACGACCGCAGTAGAATATGTATGGCATGGGAGTACCCCGTGGAACAGCAAGAGAGCTTTCACCACTCATGCATCCCTACAAGCGGCCGGGAATACGTTGTGTATATACATCTGTACACACATGCTACAAAGACTACATTCCGAATTTCCGCTAGACTCTTATACATGAAGTTGGAGGTCTTGAGAATAAAACTCATTTACTTTTTTTCCACACGCAATACTCCAACTGGAGAGTGGGTAGCTGAACAAAACTCCCATTATAGCTGAGCTGGCCGCAAAGTACAACAGCAGTAGTGGCCGCTGCCATGGTATAAAAAATTGAAACTGTATAGCGTCTGCCCACAGTCATTTTCGCATCTAATTCCTCTGTGTATGGGGTAAGGAAATTTGCTGGGACTAGAACAATGCTCATTCTTCCTTCTCTTTCTGCCAACGTGAGCAGCCAACCATGATCTCAGCGAACCTATTCTGTCTTAACCCTATTTTCGTACGTGCCGTGACATTGAGAAGTTTTGCAAGACAGTCCGTTAGAAAACTGTGATTACAGTGCAAATTTCCAGTGAGTTTGGTCCATTACATCCAACGGCGTTTCGCATCACTATTGACACAGACAAAGTTCATATGAGCGTCCATCCTCCCGTAGTCTTTTTGGAGAATCCCTCAGCGCGGAAGATGCGGAAAAGTCAGTATGAACCCCCGGAAGCTCCGTTTGAAGTCCTATAATCATTTTTTATATCCAAGACTCGCATAGCTCGAGTCCTCTAGCTTTTGGTGAGTGGTGTCTATTCGGTGACCCAGGGTTTCTACACACTTCCCAACTTACATTTAGAAATCTCTTAAGTAACCAAGTGCCTCAGGAGTGGGTATCTTTGTTTGAATTTTGCAATATATTCAAATTTTATCCTCGCAGTTCTTGTACAAGGACATTTGCTTATATTCCCACGCAAGCCCCAGAGCTGGAGATGTTCACTCGAGCTAAAAAATTGAACAATCAGAAATTGCCGTAGTCTTCCTCACCCGTTTTCCGCCACACTCTCTCCCGCTAACATTTATGCGCTTCCGCCCTCGTTCTGTTGGATCAGTTCACTTCGCTGCTCCTGATATAAGCAATGACCGCAGGGCGATCGCCTTGAGACAAGCTGAGGAAAACTTTTAGAAAGTCCACCACTATTCTCAGCCAACCTCGTCGTTACCTACTTCCTGAGTGAGGATCATAGTCTATGAGCTCATGATCTAATTTTTCCTGGTCAGTCCGTCCAGAAAGTGCAGCATGAAAAAGCATAGATACACTGAGTGATGGTAAAAAGACTTCACAGGCGCGTAGTAAATAAAAGGGCTGTTTTAGCATTATCCGATATGCAAGTAAAGGAAATTACTGGAGTGGTGACTAAAAACGGGGAAATTAGCCCAGACTTTTAGCACTGGATTCAATAGCGAACTTCTTTGCGCACATCTCTGACAGTTTTCCGAAAGTTAGTGCCCTCGTTTTATGCTTCTGTCTTTCGGGATTGTTCGAGTTGGATTTAGAGTTTTGAAGTGTCAAAATCGAATTCTTTACAACTGCTTAAGCCACTCTAATTGTGAATAGGTAAAAGTTGACCAAATGATGGGACATCATGTTTCTTCTCGAACTGTATTACAAAAACTATACAGAGACCACTTATTGCATTACATGGATTGATTCATTCAATGTTTACTCTCGACATAATGCCTGCTACGCTTTGAGCCCAGTTTTGCCGCCTGGATTTTACAAAGCTTTTGATGACAAAGCTCAAGCTCTCCGTTCCCCTTTCCATGACTGGAATGCAACTGCGGTACGGTCGCGAGATTCTATACTAGTCGTTTGCAATTGTCAGATCAGTGCCAGCCTAACGTATTCCCCCTCCCACTAACTTGACGTCTGATAAACTCTGCTGACGGCTACGTCCTTGAGTTTATCCATATTTCTTGTATGGCGAGGCAAGCCGATGGAGTCCGCTATTAGCTTGGAATTCTCAATATATGGCAACAAAATGGTCTTGCCAACATGAATGAAATTCTCTTTCTCTTCGCTTTGCTGTCTGTGGAAACCGCATGTGGCTTGTGCATAGTATAAATTGTGCGAAAAAAAAGACCTGGAAATGGAAAGTTCAAATGTCCCTGTCCGAGTAATAGATGTTCTCCGCGCCCGAAAGCGGTCCGTACTATATTTTCCAACTTAATCAGCCTGCAGAGTATGTACGTTGAACTCTTGAATATTTGATGAGTCCAATGTTGATGCGGTTGATTGTTTCAAATGACTTTGCACTTATGATAAGCGGCAGGGGAGTTGAAAATTTGAATTTATGACGTGATTCTCAAGGTGGCTCAGATCCTACAAGTGGCATAAACATGTCCATCTTAATGGTATTGCGTCAAATGCTCAACTATCTTCATCATGGATAGAGAGAAATAATACAGCGGCCTGTTTGATGCTGTTGCTACCTCCTTGGAGACGTTCGTAACCATGAGCAGAGTGGTACAAAGTACTACACTACAAGAACTGCAGCCACGAGTACCCATTCGATAATATGCCTGCACAACAGTGTGCATTGGATGTGTAAATGAGAGACACATCTATGATTTTCTTGCTCTCCGTTCTTTGAATACAAATTGTTTTTCTTCCAATTTCCTTTCGCGAACATGCGGACAATGATGACCGTGTGTGATGTTATTGATTGTATGATACGGGGCCGGAGGATTGCTTGCGACGACGTGGCCAAGTCAAACGGGTTAAGCTAATTTTAAAGATTACTCACTCACTCACTGGACGACGAGTTGCTATAAAGCTTATGTGATGTGACGGTGGACTCCTCAGATCGGGAGGTGAATCGGACGTGGTAGCACTCAAGGCTCGCGTCTATATAGCATTGTTATTATCCACTCCACCATCACTCCTCCAACCATGTCAGTTTCACCCAGGATTTTCTTCCTTACTCTGTCTATTTATTTTTCCTGTCTGGTGGAACTATCCAGTTCTGCTGCCCTTCCCGAACCCCCGGTCTTACTCCTCAACCAGGGGAGGTTGAAGGGCAAGGTGGGTCAGACCAGGGATGGACGACATTATGGAGCTTTTCTTGGGATTCCGTACGCAGATAAGCCAGTGAGATTTCAGGTAAAGTGCCCTCAGAGTATAACAATGGGAAAAGGGACTTTTGAAGTAACAGAATAAACAAGGTTCCTTCCCTCCATAACCTTTTTTTGAACAGTTGGCCGGTCCGGCGCCGAAATGGAACGGGATAAGGGATGCTGGAGAGTTTGGGTCCAGATGCGCGCAGTACCGACGGGAAATAAAGGAAATTGTGGGATCGGAGGACTGTTTGTATCTGAATGTTTACACGCCTGAGGTTCCTATATTTACGTTGTTCGAATTTTTTTCTTTATTCTCCTTCTTCTACTCCTAGTTTCTCTGGCTCTTAAAACTTTTTTTGCCAGAGAAATCCAGTTCTACTCATCTCCGTTGCACATAGAAGCACTCTGTACTTACGACCCAACATGTGTTGCTCTTTCCATAGTTTCCAAAGCAGGGCCAGATAAAGCCCAAGACACTTCTACCCGTACTTGTTTACATCCACGGAGGCTCATTCCTATTTTACAGCGGGGAAGTGGTCAGCCCGAGATACTTACTGGACCAAGATGTGATTCTTGTGACATTTAACTACCGAATTGGGGCGCTGGGTAAGGTTACATAGAGGAGTCGCTCTCAGAGCTGCCCGACAGTTTACTTTTATTGGAAGTTGTCCGGACCGGCACTAGGGGAGTGGGTGGACGGTGGGGCCATACTTGTAGTGACAGTTGAAATTCGCAGCGGTATGGAAATGGCCAGGCCAGCAGCTCTTCTTAAATGTGTCCCCGTAGGCAAACACATTTTCCATGCAGTTTTTAGGGAGTTCAACTCACGTTTGAGTACATGTGAGCGTGTACATCGTTTATGAATTTCCCAGTAGTGCCTGTCCCTTTTGTTCCCATGGGCACCCACATGTACCACACAATAGGAAGTAACTGCCCTCACGTTTTGGGGTGGCATTGTATGTTCGCATTCCCTAAGTAATTTTCGTGGGAACTTGCATAAATATCGATTGTTCGGAATAGGGGAGTCGAAAATCATATCACAGCATGGAATATGGAGTAAACATCGATATGCAGTTTTAGTAAATTAATTGTTTGATGCCACTCCCCGTTGGGTTTGCTCTACTTTGAAGGTGATCAAACTCGATGGTTTCTTTAATACACAAGATGGAGAATATCGATTTAAAAGGTAGAGAAGTCTGTTGGGATACCATTTTATGTATATTTAACGAACAGGTGGGTGTAAAGAGTCGTAAAAATTTGATGTCGATATTTATGGCCGATCTCCAGTAGCAGTCGTCAGGTTTGCCCGTCAGGGCATACGTAATGCCCTCGTAATTTCAATTAGCTTCTTCAACAACTTTTTCCTGCTTAAGCGCTGACACTTGCTGTCAAAAAGGTCCTAAAATTTCATTAATCAGGCCCAATACAAATTTTGTCAATTAGAATACTCGCAGGCCGGAATTAGACAACTGTGAGTATTGCTTTACGGACGTGGACACATTCTCTGTAGGCTTCTTGAACACGGGAGATAGGACGATCATACCAAACCTGGGAATGAAGGATCAAGTTGCAGCCTTAAAATGGGTGCAAGAGAATATTCAAAACTTTGGTGGTGACCCTAAGAAGGTGACCCTAGTGGGAAACTCTGCTGGGAGTGCATCCGTCTCTTACCACGTCCTTTCCCCCATGAGCAAGGGACTCTTCAGTCGTGCCATCTCCCAGAGTGGGACAGCCCTTTGTCCTTGGGCCTTTGTCACCAACCCTGCTAAGGTGGCCAACAATCTTGGGATGAAGTTGAACTGCCCCACCAAGACTACGAAGGAGCTGGTGGACTGTATGAAAACGAAGCCGGTAAAGGATATCGTAGAACAACAACAGAAGGTTCTAGGCGTAAGTACTTGCTCACTGGTCCGTAAATTCAGGCAAGACGGAAACTTAAAGTCTTGCACCTACACTGTAACTATTAGACACTGAGTTCAGACCCACCTGTGCCCTTTGCACCGTCGGCAGAGAACGAATTTGTGCAAACCCGGTCGGAGGCCTTAGACGACTTCCTCCCGGATACCCCTGAGGCACTTCTGGCCGATGGGAAGTTCAATCGGGTCCCGTACATCGTAGGTGTTAACTCTGCTGATGGGCTCACCTTTGCTGCAGCAAGTTAGTTCCTCACCTATATAATAATTTGATGGCGTGGGGTCAGTTGTTATGACTTTACCGTGTCTGAATCCCTAGGCATTCTGAATAACTCAAAGCTCCTCGAGCTGGTTGACAAGAGTTTTGACGAGATCGCCCCCGCCGTTTTGGCTTTTGGAAAGGCGCCAAATCCAAAAGAAGTTTCGCAAAAAGTCCGAGAGTATTACTTCGGAAAAACTAAAATCTCATCGGACAACCGTGAGTCTCTGGAAAAGTTTGCCACGCTTCTTTCCGATCGAAACTTTTACCAGTGTTCCCAGAATATGGCCACGGCCGTTGCGAAGCACGCGGATGCTTACGTGTACTATTTTACATATGACAATGGCCAGTCCTTCCTGGACCATTTCGGCACAACTGTGGC
The DNA here is from genome assembly GCA_009870155.1 of Pseudobourletiella spinata. Taxonomy (NCBI): domain Eukaryota; kingdom Metazoa; phylum Arthropoda; class Collembola; order Symphypleona; family Bourletiellidae; genus Pseudobourletiella; species Pseudobourletiella spinata. The sequence continues at coordinate 12,960 of WJFA01001763.1, forward strand.
TCAAGGTGCGGGCAAGACCTATGATAGATTTCTACCACACCTTATATAACTTACTCAGGTTCATAGCGGGGCTCACATTCTCCAATTATTTCCCTTTTAGACATCAAAGGAGTGAAACATCAGGACGAGATCCAGTACTTTACTACCACAGCCTTTTTCCCAGAAATTAGCAAGACGTCCAAGTCCTTCACCTTCTCCCAGAATATTGTCAAATTGTGGACGTCATTTGGAGCCGAAGGGTAAAAAAGGATTGCTAATTATAAGATTCTGCTTCAATCTAATCATAAAGTTTACAGGCCGTTTTCCAGGTTGTGCCCAATTATCCTTTGAAAGCTTTAGCAGAAGTTAGGGAATATCTCAAAATACAAGATGCAACCACTGTAGTCTCTAGCCATTAAATTAAAATGTTGCGCAGGAAACCCACGGGAACATGGGCAAAGGCCACGACATGGAGTCCCATCCCTCCTGACCAAGTGAAGGATCCGTCCAAACTGCAGATGTACAACCTGGACTTGGAGACAAAGCTCATCCCCGCTCCATTTGCCGCACGTGTCAAATTCTGGAATGAGCTTGTCCTCAAGCCTGCGGGTAAGAGCTCACTAGGTCGTAATCCACCATTTGTCATAGGGAGTGCTACCGTGTCGTCCTCTACCCTCTTACCGCTTGTAGCACCCGGTTTAGTCAAATCCGCGACAACTAGCCAACCATCTAACATACTGATCGGCCATACAGGATCTGCCACTAATCCAGCGCCCATTGCTAACAAGCCGGTCGCAGCCACAGCTAGTAGTCAGCCCAAAGTTAGTGTAACTCCTTCACCTAGCAGCAAAAATAGTGCTACCGCAGCTCCACCTAGCACGAAACCCAAAGATAGTGCACCAGCTCCTGGAGGTTTCAGTCATGTGTTCCCGGATCACGATGATATCCTACCCGTTTCCTCAGGTACAACTGCCAAGAGTCCGGTGGGCTCCGGACCCACGGCGTCGAGTTCTACGACAACTACGACACCAGCTTCCTCATCAAAAAAACCGGGGTTTTTGAACCGAGTTTTCGGTGGCTAAACTGGAATGAGAATCAATTACGCCTTCTCTCACTTAGGGGCCTCAATAAAGACTTGCCATTTCTTCTGCTACCATCATTTTTTGTCCATACAAGTTCATTCTTCCGGTCAGAACTTCCGTGTTCTTCTAAGCATGATTACAAACGGCGATCTTGGTGTGTGCAGAAAGCTGGACCCGACGGCTGGTCGGGGGACCTCTGCATAAAATATTTATAAAACTTTCGCCGCAACCAATTATTCCGTTCGCTCCATGTACAATTTCCATGCAAGACTGCCTCCAACCGCGAAATCCCATCACACGTTGGAATCATCAGGAGAACCAACAACAATGCCACCACCCTTTGGCTTCCCGTACACCCTCTCAGGAAGAAAAACGGGTATGCACGCATAAGTAAGGGATAAGTAAGAAAAATGGAAGTGTAAGAGAGAGAAATTCGGACGACTTCTGGCAGAAGTTACTTAAGAAAGTTCCCAAACTCCATTACATTTTGCTCTTCTGCCTTTTTAGAACACTAGTTTTCGGTTCATCGACGGTGGTCTGAGCGACCGGAGTTCACTACTCTCTCTCTCTCAGATGGAATCCCAGACATGTGTCAGCGACACAATGTGAGCGGGAGCGAGAAAAACAAGAAACTTTTAACAGGAGGAGGATGGGATGTACACATGCATGTGTGTGGAATGCATGGGGGAGTAGAAAAAAATCATTGTACCACATTATACGCACTTCCAAATAACCCAATGCTCACCCCTTCCATTGTATGTCCTCGACGGATCCGAATATGTATATAGCTTTTTCCAATTTTCTTCTCTTCAAACTTAACCCCACATCCCCACCAAAACCGCCATCGTCAGGACAGAGGCAGGAAAAGTGAGTGACTGAAGTCAGTGAGGCATGAATAAAGTGGTGGGAAAATGCTATATTGACTCACGCCAAATCACACGGCTTCACCGCAACAGTACGTGTTGGGTCGTGGTTCTGATGAAGCTGCTCCTGACTGACTGAGAGAGGGTTCCTAATGCCAATAACACCCCCCTGTGTGGTTAGTTACAGAAGACCCACGCATTCCAAAACCCTTATGTCCAGCTCACGCACTCAAGCTGCCGTACTTCCAGTCCTCTTTACACCACAATAACTTACACAGAATGTGACGTCAGGATCCTTAGAGGATTCATTATTGTTGCCAAATAATGATATTCCTTCACATCCTCCCTCACACCTCTGACATGAGAGCGTGGATCGGGAAGCCCACCCGGGGGAGAGTTGGGTACGAGCAACCAGGGATGCATCACAATCAGCTTTCGTTTGCGTAACAAATGGATTGGAGCATCTTACCCTGGTAGCTGATAAAGTCGAGTTTTCCAATATAATCCTTTCTGGAGTGGTTCTGTCTATCTGTCTGAGGTGGAAGTCATCGCAACACGAGACTTATACCAGGCACACCCTCGCATTGTACCGGCGGCGGCGGCGGCCCGGCCATAACTTTTGCTTTACTTTTCAAACTCGTGATTTTGTTCTTACACTTTTTGGGAAAAGGCATCCTACTCTCTGTTTGCTCTCCTCCTGCTGCTCCACGTACTCTTTTTTCCCACTCCATCTATGCCGCCGTCCCGCATCTTTTCTCCCCTTCAATCCTGTATACACTTTTTCCCTTCAAGTGGGTATTATAGATGAGACCGGAGTTTACCCTTCTCGCTCTCTGTGAGAGTGAAAGCCCCGCGTGTGTGCCTCGAGCACTGTACGACGGTAGGATGCTGGTCCAGTACTTGTTGTTCTCTTGTAGTTGAACTTCCGACAAAGGTCTTTCCATGTTCACTCACTCTGTCTCTCTCTCCCTCCGCACACAACCTCCTTCTACTTGTATCCCTTTTTTCCCACTCTAGATTCATGGAGGGTAAATCAGGAGCCATCCTTATGTTTGCCATCATGATTTTCTTCCACCATGATTCCGAACCCGGATCATGTTATCAAACTCTCACTCTTTTCCTACACTATCATGTCGTAGGTATCCACCATATGCTGACTATGAGGAGTTGGAATCACCAAAATGCTCAATCCGAATTCTACAGGTCCGACAGGGACGCGAGGAGGGAGCTGGATCCACATGTCCTTGAGAGTTAAGTGGAACGAACTCACAGTCACCGTTGAAAATCAGTTGAGTAAACCTAATAATTCAACTTGTACTCCAGATTCCCTCATCGCCTCCCTCCCCGTCAGCACCATGCAGCCATCGACGTCCGGATAGTGGGTCCTACGGTGGGGAGTTTCCTATAGCTCGTCAAATCGAGGGGAATTCTCAAGGCCTGTCATATCATCGTAGCCAATAGGTCTCCGTCGGAGTCAGCCCCCTGAATGGTCGGACCTGCTCATATGCACATGCAGTGGATCAAGTGAGAGGGCGAAATGTTGTACCACATCCGACTCCGTATATTTCCAAGCTTGTGCAATCAGGCTGAGGAGGCTGACTCCGAGATTTAGTGGGAATGGAATGGTGGTGTGATTGGACCCAATTTTATGAAAATCCTCTAAGCTCCTACCATTGTAGGAGACAAGAGGGAGCAATTTGTTGCACGTGCTTAGGAGCCTGCCCTCTCATGCATAGTCGGTATTAAAGTCATCCCGATGCAGAATCATGGTGGTACACGCCACTGTGGTAGTTGAAATCACTCTGTGAATTTGTATCAGGGCAGGATGAGGCCTAGATGGCGCGGTCCCTTCGGGAATAGTGGGTGGCGGTGGCTCAAGATTGTGTCGAGGTTGGAGGTATTAGAGGTCGGGGCCGCTTTTGCGAGGGACCCTCCTCCTATATGTTTATATGTAATTGCTGAATGGGGCCTGTGAATAATTTACTTCCCGCACCGCTACCACTCTGACTGTCGTCGTCGTCAGCGTCGACGACATCCTCCTCATTATTTCAGACGAACAAAGAGTTGATGAAGCGAACACGGATGTGCGGTAGTGGGGGGACCGCCTGCTCAGTTTGCGCATGACACTTACGGTTTGTGCCGTTAATGAGGCCATAGTACATGTACGTATATTATTCTGCCATTTCTCGTGTTGACCAAGTCAATTTAATTCTGGTTGGGATTCCGCATGCATGCACCAACGATTTTTCAACAGTTCTTCTCATGATTCGATGGTAGTGGCGGTAGAAGTATTAGCAGTATATAGTAAGAGCATGAAGGAGCAAAATGGATGGCACAGGCAAGGTACTGTCGAGTATAACATTTTCGCCCCAAATCTCCACGCTATCCGCCTGTGTGGCTGGTGAGGGGGAACTTATTGGTTTCACGCTATTTCCTTCCCCTACTGCTCCTTCCCTCGTAGATCCGGAGGACCACAACCAAATTCCCCATAATGTGTAGATAGTAGCTCAAAAGTATGTTTTATCGGCTTCTGAGAATATGTGCTCACGTAGCGGAAGGACAGGACACGGCTTTGCATATCCAAATAATTCAAGCCGGCTGAAACCAACGGACTGTCTCATCATCGCCCCTCATGTAGACTTGGGTATGTTATACATATATGTAAGGGCCTCCGCACGGGTCCTGGGAAACTCTAAATTCAGATTTATCAGTTGTCAGACTCAAACTTGCTCCGCAAAATCTGGACTCGGAGAGGAGTGGTGAAGATTTTTAAGATGAAATAAAATTCTGGTGTTGCAGAGGATATAATGGGAAGGAAACGGGTTCCACGAATCATTCAGTACATACATCACGTGTTCAAGTATCTTTTTAATATACTCAAAGTTTTTTGGAGCATAAGATGCCATAATAGTACAATATAGATCACGAAATTGAATGCATCTTCAGTTTCATGTGATCATGCTTTCGTTTGCTGTGAGGTAATGGTCTCTTTTTCAGCCTCATCATGTTTTTATCACCAACTCTTTTGTTTGCTCTTTGCTCTGATCGCCCTTGTATGCGGTGAAGTATTTTGAAACTAATTTTTACATTCATCATCATCATCATTCATTTTAGGCCTATAAATCTACGGATTCCAGTACTCTGCAGACTCAACTCCAATTACATCCATTTACAATTGCCCTCAAAGACGTTACTCCAATATTATTGAAGAAAAATGTTCAATACAATAGTTTGAAGTCCACACTGTCACCAGAAACAAGCAAATTCACATAGTGGCACGTAGTCCAAGCTCGACATGCACTCATATAAAGACTCAAAACACAATCTTTCCGGACCTGCACACATGTCTACACGCACCCCGACATGCGGAAACACACTGGCGCCTATACAACTCACACTCTGCATGCATACCCGTCGTGGCACACGTGCACGCACATGCGGACACGTGTGATTGTACACACATACAAATGCCCTCCACACCATCGAAAGAATACACTGGATCCACTTATTACAATCTGCAAATCAAATGCATTTCCTTCAATTTCGCTCCCCTACAGCCGCCGCCGCCGCTTCTCCTGCTCCTAGTCCTTCCTGTGTGAAGAGCTCGCTTGTAATAACACAATCTGGCGCCACATGCTCGGAGCATGCATGCACTAATCGCTTCCCTCTCCCTCCCGTCATTGTGCTCCCGACGACTCGGGTTAATCCGGCTTTGGTTTAGTTCCAAACTGACTGACTCGGGAGACGTGGTTGAATTGAGCCGGCGAAGAATTCAAAGGGGGCTTTGAGCGTGGGGAACGAGGCAGAAATAGTGCAAGAATGATGAGTTTGTGAATGTGGAATGCCGTGACCTTTCTATTTGAATTTACCACAGCGTCACGGTTTTCTTTTCAGAAGGTAACACATAGAGCATGGTCCGGGGGCTTCTTACCCTTTTCATCCAACATGTATATTTCCACATGCTGCGGCGGAACTTCAAAAATCCCGACTGAGGAAATCTGGTGTAGGAACGGAAGAGCTGTTGTTATTTTAACTGAGCGGGCCCCTACATCAGATTTCCCTCGTCTCACTAATTTCCACCCGATCTGGAAGGTTTCAGGTTGAAACCACCTACAGCATAGAGGAAGACGGTACAACGTTACCGGTTTCCATTCACCCATATTGTGCAGTCGGATTGAATGTGGGAAATAAATATTATTCCCGAGACCCTCTTGTCATCGAAGTACGTATCTCTCATGTGTGCTCTCTACTTTGTACCTCTCTACTGTGCTGCAAATTTGGAGAATCCGGTACCTACCATATGCGTGTTAGTTCTCTCTGAATGCAAATTCTAGAACAATACGTAC
>WJFA01001764.1:0-19217 GCA_009870155.1 Pseudobourletiella spinata
CTCTCAAGGTATGTATTGACCTTTTTCATAGCAAAACGGAAAGGCTTGAGCATCATGGTGTCCGATTTTCGACTCCCGCCCAGTATTCCAAGCTGCATTTCAGGATTCGGTCCATTCTGGCGGGAAATATGAAATTTTCTGTTTCCAGCAGCTAATCGCGCATAACTCGAGAACGCGTTGACCCATGTGAGTGATTTTTGCTTTAAAGGATTCTCTTGAATGCCTTTTCAGGATTTTATAAAAGCTGCAATCGTTTTTTCAAAATTTCAAATCTTTTTTTCAAATTTCGGCAAAGCTTAAATTTACATTTACTGAAGCTCATGAAATTTTGCAAATTTCTTCTCAAATTTTGAACATCGTTAGTCGTTACGCATGATATAAAAACAAATTCTCAGTGGACATCCTCGAGAATTTAATTCTATATCGATACGAAAGTTATACGTATTTTAGTACAAAAGTCCCTTTTCGTTTCGAACATTATTCGATGCGTTGTATTTTTAAATCGCATAGCACGTCTAGCCGTAGCTAACGCTTTTGTGCGTACACATGCAATATGCATATTTGACATCTAAGGTCCTATCGCAACTGGTATTCATCGCAAAACTAGTTAAAATGAAGACGGCCACGGCGAGCACTGCTAGTAAGCTTAACTAGTACACACTGCGGACATACCTCGTAGCTCTCAGTAGCTCCGTCTAAACTAAAAAAGACACGTGTGTTACATTGCATCATGAGGGCCCTGCTGTTAGCGAGAACTTTTTCAAAACTTCCATCCAGGTATGTCTTTGAAAAGTCTAGGGCGTTGATACTTCGTCCAGGCCCTTGTGACTCTGCATCAAGGAATACAGAAAACTTAGCGATGCCTTTCGGATAAGCTGATAAAATGCCATCACATGTACGAGCAGTTTTTCATTCATTGCAGTCGACGACAGCGAGAAAGTTTCTGACCAAAACATTATGGAAAATGCATATTAACAACACTAATGAGCTTTTTCATACCAAAACGCAAAGGCTTGAGCATCATGGCGTCCGATTTTCGACTCCCGTCCACTATATGATCTTCCCATCGGAGAATTACGATTCCGCGTTGCATTTCAGCATTCGGTACATTCTGGCGGGAAATACGTGTACGTGTACCATCGTTTTCAGCACTGTCTGAAGCATAAGAAAAGGCAAATTTTCTTGCGCATGGCGCGGTTTAGTCTCGAAAAGGAAGTGATTTTTGCGAAATCCAAAATGGAAATTTGCTAATGGGCTACAACATGGGAATTTTTTGTTTTTCAATTGTCTCCCCCTTTGCACAACTACAAGGAACTCATTATCATGACATGCGATGCTGACCCGAGCTTTGTGGATAACACCAAAAGTTGCGTAGACAAAGTAATTGTACATTATGTGTGCAGTTTTTACTATTTTCCAGAAAAGCGCTACTTGGTTCGGGTCAACAGCACACGTCATGAGTTACTTGAAATTGCGCAAAGGAGGGGCCACAAAAAATTCCCATCTTAAATCCCATCAGAAAATCTATTTTGGATTTCGCGAAAATCACTTTTAATTTATTTTTTTGGGGACTAAACCGCGCCGTGTGCAATAAAGTTGGGCATATTCCCGTATTTGGGACAGTGCTGAAAACGATGGTACACATGCCGTTCTAATATCCCGTAAACAGGCCGTGGGTGTCTCTCGTTAGTGAAATAATAATGGTAATTTTCAGCTCATCAATCCTATTAATTTATAGTGTGATATGTAACTCCTACAGTTACAGGCACACAGTAACTGAAATTTTGAGAAAGATGTCACATTATTAATGTCGACTTCGTCCCTTTGTTACAAACTACAATTAGTTTCTTAGGTGGAAGTTGAAATCCGAATGTTCGAAGTTACTTGGTTTTGGCACTGCTGCCATAGAGTGTTTAGAAGTCCAAAGTGCCAGCATGCTCACACCTCAAAGACAATCTTTTATTCCAACAGCTATTGCCTTTCGCAGCTTTTTCAATGTGCTGTGCACAGTGGTTTGACGTGTCATACTTTTAGACTCGAAATCTGCAACCACTACATATTTCGTGAAAGGGTAAAATATATACCGAACAGTTTTCATTTTATCTGCTAAGGCATATTACTTGTGCGACAGCATGTCATTGTAACGTACCGCTCTCGCGGTTTTTACCGGAAAATCATAAGAATTGTGAAGTTACCTCTTAGTCTGCATGTCTGGAATGCTCAAGTAAGATATTTCCCAACTTTTAACTCCAGGGACGGGGACGGCAATTCACGGGTTCGGGAAGAGGGCTGGAGCTGGACGTCAATAATTGCTATTGCCATTCAGTTTTGGGAACGGGATTGACGTAATGGAATGACCACTCCGGGTTGAAATCCAAATCAATAATTGCAATATTTGCAAACAGGGATCGCACTACTAGTGAACCAGAGTACAAGGAGATAGTTGGCGACGAGGACGCTGACGCTAACATGAAAAAAAATGTTGTCCACTTTTTGTGTTTTGATATCGGACACCTCAACACTAATGCTCAGTTTATTATATGTTCGGTTGGGGTCTTTGTATTTTTCCTTCTTTACGGCTACTTTCAGGTAAGCTGATGCTGGTCGGTTTGTGATTCAAAAAAATTAAGTTTTATAGGTGACCTTAATCTAAACGATTGTTTTGCTTTCAGGAACTGATATTCACATTGCAAGAATTCAAACCCTATGGTTGGTATCTTACGTTAATTCAGTTTTGTTACTATACTCTCTTTGGACTGTGTGAAACCAGACTGAGAAATGATACGATCCGAAGGTTAGGAAAACTTTTAAATTCTGTTGGAAAAGTAAGTTTTCATATAATTGAGCCTTTTCATACCATAGATTGTTTTTGTCGCTACAGGATTCCACTGAGAATATACATAGTGCTAGCTTTACTTACCGTGGGCACGATGGGATTTTCCAATGCGTCCTTGGGTCATCTGAACTATCCTACACAGGTCATTTTCAAGTGTTGCAAATTAATACCGGTGCTCATCGGATCAGTACTGATACAAGGGAAGAAGTATCGATTGTTGGATTACATAGCTGCGCTATGCATGTGTATCGGATTGATTCTGTTCACTCTAGCTGACAGCCAAGTTTCACCAATATTCGACACGATAGGTAAGTGTAACGAAGCTAAAGTCTTTGAAAAATAATTCCATGTCGTAACGGAATATTTGATTAATTCATGATTTTTTGAAATTTAGGTTTGGTGATGATTAGCAGGTATAGTTTTCAAGAATAATGATACACTGTCTGGAAAGATTTCCAGTATCATTTTTGCAACTCCATAAAATTCTTATTTTACAGTGCATTGCTGTGCGATGCGATCATAGGAAATGTGCAAGAGCAAGCCATGAAAACCCACAAAGCATCGAATGCTGAGATTGTTTTGTACTCATACTCGATCGGGATTGCGTACATATTTTTCTATTTAGTTTTATGTGGAGACCTCGCTCCTGCTTTTGAAGTTTGCACAAAGGTAAGTCGAGATGCTTCTGTCATATTTTTGTTTCAAATGTCAACGCAGTTCTCGTCTCTTGCAGTTCCCAATGCAAACTTATGGCTACGCCTTTATCTTTTCTGTCACGGGCTACATCGGGATTCAGATAGTACTTCAGCTCGTTCGAACTTGCGGAGCCTTTGCTGCTGTCACAGTGACGACGTGCCGGAAGGCCGTGACCATTATCATTTCATTTCTAGTCTTCCAGAAACCTTTCACGTTCCAGTAAGTGCAAAAATATTCCTGATAATTTTTGCAACATTGATCTCCACTCGATTCTCGAATTCTCATTCTTGTATCTTGTTTCCATTTGTAGGTATGTATATTCTGGACTTCTAGTCGTTCTTGGAATTTACATGAATTTGTACTCTAAGAAGAACCCTGACTTTTCAATACAAAAGTTTCTACGCCAATTTTATTCCAGGCATCACATCTACGAGAGAAAGTTTGCCCTGGAAGTTTAAACGTAATTGTATTGATGCCATTTGTGTGGGATTATGGAAATTGTTCCTGTCTGATGGGTCATATAGATATACTGTTTTCATTTTCCTGCTAATAGTCTCGAATTTCGAAAGCCTCGTAATTAAAGAATCAACTCGACATGCTGTTACTGTTGCATCATGGTTTTATCATATTGGTCGGAATTCCAGTACTAATTTCTTTGCGCGGAGGAAGTCTTTTTGTGTTGTTATGATAGTCTTAACTATTTTTTCTGATCTGGATTCAGTCACCTCCATGCTGACCTTGAATGTACACTGAACTCGTTGATGTTACCTGGGTTTCCTTCAGCATATATCACTCCTGACGTTTGTGCTGTCCGGCCCGGGTTAGGGGAGCTTTGCTCGTGGTGGTTGATGGCAAACGTTTTTTGGTTGAAGTACGTATAAGCAAGGAGAAAAGACTCCATTGACACAGAAGAATTCTTTCAACCTATTCCAGTGGGTTTTAAAGTATAGAGTAGGAGCCACCTCACCGGTTCAATTTTTCAATATTTTCAAGTAATCACTTAAAAATACTTCAAAATAGCAGTAAGCATGAGCGCATGGAAGAGATTATTGAAGTGAAATGATTATTAATAGTTGACGTTATTGTGCCAAACCATGGCATTGCTATAGATTACTTAAATAGAACATGACACAAGGGGGAAAGCCGCAGTGAAAGTTCCTGTGCGGAAGCATACCACCATATGAAGAAAGGAAAAAAGGAATTCCTCTGCAGAGGCCGCCGTATTTGATTGCCTCAAGGAGGGAAAAAAGGCGCGCGATTTCATCACAGCCTTTTATCTCGGCTGATGATGAGCAAAGTTTTTGGTTTTCTCTGCCCTAATTATTTAACCGCTATTTAACTAAAGTCCATTGGGACTTTGATTCAGTTTTGTTAAGTTCAATCTGCCAGGTTATACATGACACGAGTGATAAACAAATAAATAATGAACGGATTGTTTTCAACTGTGCCATGATCAGGTCAGCGACCTAAACCTCGTTGAAGCATTACATTATTACAACCTAAAGTGAAGTCTTCGCCTTCTCCAAAACTGAATTATGTGTTATTGACACAATTTATTGTCTTTCCTGCGTCCCTTCAATCTAAAGTGATAAAAACTGTTGAGCGATGATTCCAGAATTTCCGATGAGAATGCTGTGGGCGGCGTTGACTTATACTCGAAACTGAAACCCGTTCAGTTTTAGTATGATTTTGCTGTCCTATACGTTTAGCTGTGATTTCCTTTACTGGTTTACGTTTTGGGTTGAATTTAGCTTCATTCAGACTTTGATTATAAGAATAACTGAAGGTAATAATTTTTAGACCCTTTGGTTTGATCATACCGAGTTGAAAATGCTCTCCCGGCGAGCAGTTTTAGAGAGGTCCAAGCAGGGGTCATCACAATCTTTTAGTCAGACTTTGAACTTATCCAAAGCAAAGACGTCCATTAGTTCGGGACTCCGGAAAAGCAGTAAAGGTAAGGATTACATAACGGAGCAAATTTTTTTAATTTCATATCCGATTTCAGGATTTGTAGTTTGTGTATGAAGTCCACAAAGATGCATTGCTGTGCTGAACATTGCAGGTACGACAAAGGACGGTTCATACAGTTCGGATGACTTGTTTTCATCCTCGGAGGATGAGCAAGAAAATAAAGCTGGACGGAATCAGAGGGAGTCATCCGGGGAACCCTCTGTTTTAGACGCATCTACATCATTAAACGTGGATTTTAATTGCAAAAGTGTCGTCACCGTTGATGTAGACCAGACGAAACCCCAGTCATCGTCAGATGGAGAAACGAAGAAGAAGGATGTGGAAGAGGCACTGGGTGAAGAACTTGGTGAGCCGAGTGTGTGTGGAGTTAAGTCGCCTGAACTGAAACGTACCTCATCGCAGTATTTTGTTACAACAGGAAAAGATTTTTCGGAGAGAGATTTAAACCTCCTTCTTAGTATTCCGGAAGAAGTAGCAACAAATGTTGTGGATCAGTTGGCAATTCAATCCATTGAAACAGATTCCAGTGAATCTTCATTTGAAAGTCGAAAGCGGCGGAAGAGGATTGTTTCACACAAGTCCAGGAAGAAATTTGTATTGGAAAGTGGTTCAGACTCGTCGAATTCTGGGACGCGGACGACTATAAATAAGCTTGAGAATCCAAATGATGAGTGGGTGTCAGAGGTTCAGCTGAGCCTAGAGCAAGGGGTGAGTTTGTTTTCTTTCCAGATTTTAAAATGGTTGCTGCAGATGGATTGCATAACTTTAGTATTGACAATAATGCACTGCTTGCAGAGCCCTTTCCCCGAAGTATGTACGAAGCTAATCCAGAACACGGTGCTAATGCTCCGCGGGAGCTCAAGTCACACTAAATTAGCCTCAAATCTTCAAATTTCCCCAGATAAGCTTACGACACTGTTAGAAATGCTTGACATGGTCGCGGAGACAGTCCCATCTCAAAGGTCGTCCACACCTGAGCCTCCAACTGTATCTCGGAAATCGGTTCGCTATCCAAGTTTGAAGACGAAATTAGCTGTGACACCTGCAATCAAATCAAATTTCGACTTAAACTTTGACGATGATAGTCCTTCTCCGGAGCCACCTGCGGATCCTTCGGAGATATCTGGTTTGAATTTTGGTCCTCAAAAAAGTGCCGCGACGCCGAGTTTTAAGTACAAGAGCTCAACGCAGACCAGTATGAAGGAATTCCTGAAGCCTAATCGACCTCTATTTCCCAATAACAATGCTGATGAAGATGATGAGGCAATGGATGAAACTGAAAGAATATCCCCCGCCGCGAGCTCTCCCATCAGTTATTCTGGCATTCGAAATCATTCTCCAGTGGAGTCCACTCCGTCTTTTCATAGCGCTCAAACGAATAATTCCAGTGGGAGCAAAGCTGGAAGTTCTAAACCTATCAAGTCCAACTTCAGTATTGACTTTGACATGGATGATGATGATGTCCCGATGGAAGTTGGGGATGGGACCATTGATTTGATCTCTGATAGTTCTCGGGTAGACACCCCGTACAACAGCAAACCAACATATCAGAATTATTCTAATCATAATGGCGTCAGCAAAGACAATACGTATTCATGTGATTACGGGTATCCGGATGAGGATGAGATGAACGACATGCTCCATGAACCCGAGTTCAATCCCTACTATGATCGTAGTGTCGGGGTCAGTCGGAACGCCTCAACTTTTCAATTGAGTCCATCTCCTAAAAAGACGCCGGGATTAACTCCAAAGAAAACGCCTTCACCTAAGAAAGTCCGCAAGGGCGCAAACAGTGAAGACATTGGGGATTTCAGGGGGAATGTTACAAATCATGGAATAACCGGGGAATTCGATGGACTTAAATTCCCACACTCCGAAATGATGATGCAGGTGTGTTTCTTTATTTCGTTGTGTCGTACTGTTCAGATTCAAAAACTTGCTGAGGGTTAGACAGCCGTAACATTTACATTACCGCGATGATAATTTACCAAAGTTAAATAGTAATGTTAAAATTACTAAAGTATCTTTATCTTGCAGGTCTTTCGCTCCAAATTTGGTCTCAAAAGTTTCCGTCCCAATCAACTTCAAGTTGTCAACGCTGCCATGCTGGGCAAGGATTGCTTCGTGCTAATGCCTACAGGAGGAGGAAAATCTCTTTGTTACCAACTCACTGCCCTGTTGTCACCCGGAGTCACAATCGTTGTGTCTCCCTTAAAGGCTTTGATTTTGGATCAAGTTCAGCGTTTACTATCGTTGGATGTAAGCAGTACTATTGTGCATTTATTCGTCAAATTCTAGATTGTGGCACTGATTTTCTAATTTGAATCCATTTTTTTGTAGATAAAAGCAGCACATCTTTCTGGGGACATTAGTTTGGAAGATCAGAATATCATCTACAGGAAACTTAGTTCGAGTCCACCTGGTACGTTTAATGCTTTTTCAATGCAATTCAAGAGATACTAATTAAGGTTCCGTGGTTTCAGGTCTCAAGTTACTTTACGTAACACCCGAGAAGCTCTCCGCCTCAGGCCGTATCCTCGATGTTCTCAACTCCTTGTACTCCAACCGGATGCTGGCCAGATTCGTCATCGACGAAGCTCACTGCGTCTCTCAGTGGGGCCACGATTTTCGTCCAGATTATACTCGTCTGGGTGTATTGAAGCAAAAGTTTCCTAAGGTACCTTGGATGGCTCTTACTGCGACTGCGACACCGCGAGTTCGATCCGACATTCTCAACCAGCTTGGAATTCCCAACTGTAAATGGTTCCTCAGTTCATTCAACCGACCGAATTTGAAGTATGAGGTGCGGCTGAAGAAAGGGAATGCCAAGACTTTTGAAGATTTGGTCGAGATGCTAAACTCACCGAGGCTGAAGGGAGAGTCCGGAATAGTTTACTGCCTTTCCAGAAAAGATTGCGATGATACAGCCCAGAAACTTCAGCAGGAGAGAATTAGTGTAAGAATTAAGAAGAGTTTATGATATTAAAATAATTTATTGTTTGATTTTACACAACGAAGTATGACAATAGGAATGTAATTTTAATTTTGTAGGCAATTAGTTACCACGCTGGACTAACTGACAAGCAGCGTGCGGATGCTCAGAACAAATGGCTGAATGATCGTGTTCACGTAAGTTTCAAAGTATTCGAGTAATATGTAAGTTAAGGTAAACAAACATTTTAATTTCGTTGGTTAGATCGTGTGTGCTACTATTGCTTTCGGAATGGGTATTGACAAGCCTGATGTGCGCTTTGTTATCCACTACTCCATGCCGAAGAGCATAGAAGGATATTATCAAGAGTCGGGACGCGCGGGGAGAGACGGAGATCCTGCGTACTGTATTCTTCTGTACTCATACCAAGATGTGGTTCGAATAAAGCGACTCATGATGAGTAAGTCTTGTGAATCACATGTAATGCGAGTGCATCAGTACTGCCACCCATCAGTGGTACTTGTTTTGACCTTGCAGTGGAGAAGACAATAAACCAGCAGGCGATGAAAGTTCACATGGATAACCTAAATCAAATGATTGCCTACTGCGAAAATAAAACAGACTGCCGCCGTTCCCAGCAGCTGGAATACTTTGGCCAAGCCTTTGGTTCTGAGTACTGCAAGAAATATCCTGCAACTAGCTGTGACAACTGTTTAGCTAAAGTATGCTGGAATTGTATTTTTATTTTATTTATAGTGGTATAGTTGTATTAATACATCTTAACCTTTTCATATTAATAACCTACAGGTAAATTACAAGGAAATTGACGTCACAGAGGATTGTAAAGCCATCGTCGAAGCTGTGAAGATTCTTTCGCACGGGAGAAGCAGAAACGGGAATTTCACTGTCCTCCACTTTGCGCAAATTTTCAAAGGTCTGGAGCACAAGAAGATCAAGGACAACAGTAAGTCCGACGAAATATTTGTGAAGTTTTCCCAGGTTATCTTTTCACATTTAGATATGTCTGATTTTTCGTAGACCATGACAAGAATCCACTGCACGGGAGGGGTAAGAAATGGGCTCGCTCAGACACTGAAAGACTTCTGAGGAAAATGGTGTTGGACGAATATCTCAGGGTAAAGGGAGTATATTTTGTTTGGTCAAACCATTTTTGAAGGTTGGAATTTCAAGGTTTTGTTAATGCAGGAGGAACTTATTGTGACACGAGATGAGATTGCATTGTCGTATGCAAGACTTGGCCCGAAAGCCGCAGATCTCATGAATGGGAAGGTGAGGGTCATGTTCCAGATTGTGGATTCTGGCAAGCTGGCTGCGGAGGCCCAGAACAATTCCGTCAACATGGATACGAGCTTGGAGGGTCAAATTGGTCAGCTTCAGCACAGATGCTTCAAGGAGCTCATCCAGGAGTGCAGAAAGATTTCAGAGAACCTGAAATGCACCTTCAATGCTGTTATGAGCATCCAGGTGAGCGAACCGAACTCAGTTTGTCAGACTTCTCGGAATCAGTGTGGGAGATAAGGAAGTCAAGGGGGTCGAAATAATTTATTTATTGTAATTTTTATATTACTTCCAGACTTTGAGGGCCATGTCTATCGAACTTCCGGAAACCCCTGAACAAATGCTCCAAGTTCCCGGTGTGACAAAGGCCAACTTGGACAAATATGGCGCTCAATTACTCAACATCACAGTCAAGTATTCAGCCGAGCGATTCATGCTCATGGCAGACGCGGCTGAGAAGCAGATTGACGAAGGTGCAACTCAGGGCCCATCCACATCCAGGAATGGAAATTCAGGTCGAGCTACACAGGAAGAATGGAGACCGGACGATGATGAAGACGTTGGTAGTGGCTGGATAAACACGGGAAAGGCGTCCGGCTCCAAATATTATGGACGGAAAAAGAAGACTGCTGCAAAGAAGCCGACGAGAAATTTTTGGAAGTTCAAAGGAGGGAGGAAATCAACCGCAGGTCGGGGTAGGCCTGCTAGTACACCTCGTAAATCTGCTGCCTCCCCCGCTGCAGCCAAGAAGAAAGCTCCGGCGAAGCCTTCTGGTGGACTTGGCCTCATGCCGCTTCCCCTCCCTAAACGCTGATTACTTTCCCAACGCTGTTGGCTGCCTAACATACTCAACGTGTCTTCCCAACGTTCTTCAATACCCACGCAGTGTAGAATACGCAGATTCCCAACTGTTATTGTATTATTTTTATTCGCTTTTATCCGTGTGAGCGCACCACAAGTTTTTGTAATTCAAATGGTAATTTTTTTACGATGTCGTATTTTAAACGTTGCTCATTTTATCTATTCAGCATCCGTTTGCTTGTAATAACTAACATATTTAAAAATGTTTGTATTTTGACGATATGAAAAATCCAGGTAAATCCTGGTAAAATGTTACGTTGCAAGTCAACGCAAATTTAAACAAACATGACCGAGGTGAATATCATGGGAGCCTCATAGTAATTAAAAATAAAATTTGTTTTAATAAATTTAACTTAATATCCTGTACCTTGGCGCACCAGGAAGTAAAATGTTACGGTTTGCAACTTGATCGGTTCCGATGATTTTCTAATACATTTTCCATCTTACTTTTCCCCGTGCGTCAATGGCCGCAGCACCTCTTACAACAACAACTTCCTTTAGAAAACTAGCTGCATATTGTGGCAGTCTCCTGAATGGGATGGATGGATGGGTGACAGTGGCAGACTACCGTTCGTCGGAGGGCTACCTTTTACTTTTGAACAAATTAATCCTCCCTTATTGTTTGCCCTGTTTTCATCTGATCTTGTTATGGTCATTTGTGCCTGACAAGTGCGGCGTAACGACGATGAATAACAGCCGTTATTGAAGTATGAATTTTCTACGGAACACATGCACCTGTCAGAACAAAACATCGTCAAACTCTCATCTGGGCAAGGAGATCTAGGCAGACAAGTGCAAATACGTAGGTAGGGTAGGTAGGTACACGCTCCACGAATAACCAAATTAGCTTTACAAAATGAGAGAATGAGTCCGAAACCGACTCGAAAACTTTCAATTAATTACAGGTTTGTATAAACATTCATGCTGACAACAATATGGTTAGTAATTGATGAAGCGAGTAGCTCAACTGGACGAGAGCCCATAGAAAGGCGTTCATAATTACAGGGATAAATGCATCGTATACATATACGCGGAGCAGCGTTCAAGAATATATGAGGACCTGATTTTTTTGATCTTGAAAATTTCAATGACAAGGCCATTATACATAAGACGATATTGCGATTGGAGGCACTGTAGCTTGTCTTGATATTGTAGTATGAGCATGACAGAGGCATTTGTTGGATTCATCTGTACTGTACGTATAAAAGTGATGCCTCCACTTCACAAGTGTTCTCTATCCATTTCTCAGGATTCCTCCAAAGGCGAGACTAATTACGATTGAAGGAGCTACAAAATATTATAATAGTTGGAATTGAAAACGAGCACGGTCCGTGTATGAATTGGCTTCGATATCGAACAATTTTTTGACTTGAGAGCTTCTTAGGCCAAGCGCGCGCAGTATATTGCCGTGGTGCCCATGCAGAAGGAATCATGCGGTTTAGCCACGACAAGACTCTTGACTGATTGGTACCATCTGTAACTATCGTCAGTAGTATATAGTTGCATGTAGCCAACCTCCAGTGAATCATCATTATCCCCTATACTTTCGCCATATAGAATGTGTGAACCATGGGCTTATTTCTTTGGCAAAACCTTCTGTCTAATGATGACGGCTTAGTTCGAGTGGTGTTGAGTCGGAAATGTGTGTGGTGTGTTACAGTATAGTTTGTTGTGTGTTAGTTCTTTTTAAGCAGTAAACTCGCTGTTGTTGTTAAGGCGTGTGTACGCGGTGCATGATTCAATTCGTATGAGCGAACCGTGAGCCTACGTGCTCTGTACAAATCTAGGTCCTGCTCACTTTCATTCAGTACTCAATCAACGTATAGTAAATGAAACACGTTTATATGCACACGGTCGATTCCTTAATAACCTGTCCTCCATTCATTTTATCCGTTTTGAGCCACTCCTCAAAAAAGTTATCCAGTGTAGTTATTAGCCTTTTCACCAGCCGCTCATATAGTCACATTCCCGTCCGCCTGCACACGGAATAATGTCTTTAGCATGACAGGGGAAACCCATGAACTTGGCTGTAAGCTTGTAAATTCTTAATCACCATTTCAATTACGGCTGTTGTGCTTATGTCAGCTAGGATTTTTCCGCTGCACTACAGATACACCTTGTGGTTTTCACCGGAGCATTGTGGCTTGTGAAATGACTGGTTGTTTTTTTTTTGAAAAATCTTGCAAATTGTTGTTGTTATCTAGGCCTGGTGGAAAACATTGTTCTAACACTGGTTAAACGGTTTGAATGGGACTGGGAGAACGACGCGGCGGAATTTCCTTGATGAAGCTTTTCCGCAACTTTCAGTTGTGCTGAACCGGCCCGGTCACTGCATTGTTTATGCCTGCCTGCTTCCAGTTCAAGATAGCGAATTTGGCAAGACAACTGCTTTTCAGATGTCAACTACACCCTCGTTAGTACACAGAGGAACAATGGCTGAATTGTCAACTAACGCAGCACTGAATACGAGCTGATGATCTGCGATGGATGAATATGATTAGAATTCCCTGCAGGTCCTCTCACATAAGCGTGCATACGGGCTCACGTGAAAATGGCGGGAAGACGGAGAAGATATGGCGGTGAAATTTGGATCGTGTCTTTTTTCGTCTCCTCCAAAAATTAATTTATGGAGGCACGTAGTCAATTTAACCGTTTAAAAGGAAGTCATCATCATCATCTATCTGCAAGGGAGAATATTATTATAGAGAGAAACCTCCTTTGATGGTCATAAGCGGGGGTTAATGAACATGGTGGCGGCAGTACAAGGAATATACCGGCAGTGTGCCAGTGTTCATCTCGCAAGGTAATAAAGTGAGGCGTCAAGAGAAGACTTGATAATAGGAGATGGTGAACTATTTTTGTATACTTCTTTTAAATTTTATTATTATCTCTTTGATCTGATTGCATTGCGAGGAGAACAATATAGAGACGTATATATAGGAGCAGGAGCAGCTGGTGTGAAATTGATCTTATGTATAGCTATGTGTAATTAAGAGGAAAGTAAAGGAGAAAATGACGGTACTAATTGCTGGTCTTCTCTGTAGTAATTATATGGACACAACTCATTCCGACGATGAAGATGATGAGGAGGAGGGTGGTGGTACTGATGATTTTTTTCATGGGATTCCGGGCCAGCAGCGGGAAGTAAATGTAGTGCCCTCGGTATGTGTGTGCATACATAATATTGGCTTTCGGAGATGACAGAGGAGACGAGAGGTAAGGCTCGGGGGCGGAATCTTGGTCAGTTTAATGTCAGCTATTACAATTATGATTTATGGAATGTCTTTCTATAGGGTATATATGCACGAGGACTTGTGACAGGCGGGGGTGAGTCAGTGACAAAAGACGGGGGAAATCATCAGCATCATCGGCGAGCCGTCAAAGGAACTGTGAAGTATTTTACCAGTTCATATATAATTACTAAATGGTAAGCTTTGATTTGTGAGTTGGAAACTCGATGTAGTGGTCGACGCAAATGTCGTTACATTTCACCACCACCATCTTTGCCAAATGTTAATAAACTCTTTTTTTTTACAAGTTGGAACTTTAATATGATCCTTATTAGATACGGTTCCCCTCCGTGTTTGGTGCAGTCCGTTGATCTTTTAACGACGATGCTGATGCCTGGCTTTTTATTGTTTCTTGCAGGATTTCCGCCGATCCTGCCTGTGAGTGTGTGAACTTGAATGATTTTAGAAAACTCTGTACGCAGCCTGTTCAAAGGGGTGCAAGTTAAAGGTGGAATGGAAATAATTATTGTGAACCATTAAATTGAAATCGAAGAGTTCCGTGATGTAATAGACATAGCGTGTGGGGCACCGGTTGGGGTGAAGGCATATATGAGCAAAAAACGACATGATGATTCAATTTGCCCTCTCCATTACTAGAATAGAAAGCGTGAAAAGCGATCCAAATTACTCGTTGATCTGGGGGGAAACACAGTAAATTTTGTAATATAAGTTTTGGAAAAAAAGTGAGAAACCGGATGGTGTTGCAATGTATAGTAGTACTATAGTTTTTCCGAGAGGATGCCTGTGTAAATCTGTTATATCAGCGATGATCAAAAAAGGATCAGTGAGTGTCATTTGTGAGGGAATATGGTCCTGCACATCAGGTTCCCCGCACTTCCGTTTCAAATACATGTTATAATATCTTCCGTTTCCTCTTTTCCTCACTTGTTCTCATCAGGTGGAGAGACCACTCCGTGTTATGTAAGGACATTGTTGTGATAGCCAGTCGGACAGGACACTATTTAAAAAAACTTGTATTTAGCAGCAACTTATGCCGACTCGAGTAGTGACGGGAGTAGTCAACACCTTGTAGGATACTTTCAGTTTTGACAGATATGATAGCCAAACTTAGGCTCTATGAAGAGTCACACATTTCCTCTCACTCATCTACAGAGCTTGCCAAGGATGGGTGTCTGAGTGACTGAGACATGTTTTTGCAAGCTGTACTAACTAACTAACAAAGGTTCTACGACCTGGTAAACGTCATTCCCTTCAACTTATATGTTTATGCTAGATGGACTCACTGCTGTATATATCTCACAGGCAGTGTGGTCAGACATTCCTTCTCCTGTTTACCCTCACTTGAATGTCTTCAATTCTCAAGAGAGCTTACCACCACCATGTGTTAATATTGTTATTATTATTATTATTATGATTATATTGACAGATACAATCTGGCAAGGGGGCGTTCACCGAACATTTTCCTAGGCTCTGGACTGAGAAAATTAGAAACGAATTGAATGAACAAGACGAAAATAGAAACGTGGAATTGCTTGCAGATAGCAGGCTTCGTCGTATACCTATCTATACGGAATGCCCCAGCGGAGGAAGTGGAGCGAAAATACTGGCCTGCTACTCTAAAGCACGCAGGCAGCAGACTTATTGGTGCAATTATAATTGCACGTTGGGATCGTATAATCATATTTCAGGTGATTATTATTATGAGCCGCGAGAATCTCTGTACTGTACACTCCACACACACACACACACACTCACACACACAACTTTCCTTCATCATCCTCCATCCTCTGCTCTGAACCACTGGCCTATTGAATAAATTTTGAAGCTAATACCGTAGTCATATGGATACTCACACAGAGGCGTTATACAGTCTCTCCGTATGAAAGTGATGTAAATGTGTAAATGTATGGGAATAGGAAAGCTCGAACCGTGCTCAGTAACTTAACCTTTTGCCCCCGCTGAGTGCCCAGTAACCTGCTCTCTGTGCTGTATGACGGCAGTGACGACGATGAGATGGGAAGGTTGTTGCATTGGCTGATACATATATTACATTTTTTACAGCACACTTGAGAGATTTGAAACCATGCTTTGGTGGAGTGCAGCAACGGCGGCGGCGGCGGCGGCGGCGGCGGTGGTGGTGGTGATGTTGATGGTGGGGTGCACCTGATCGGCGGGCTAATACACATGGCGAGAGAGCAAACTGGGAATGGGAAGAAAGTTTTGATTTCATTTTCACGTAAATTGCCGCCTTTCATACCCGTGAAGCATGCAAGGTGGATGAGAGGTTGCGGTGGTGGTGCCTGCCTGTGAACACGCATAGCATCTATACCCTGTCTGCCTGTCTGTCTGTTCTGTGCCCGACCAGAGTCAGAGTCTCTTGGAGGATGTGACCATTAGTCATGCAGAATTAGTTGTTACTTTGGTAAAAGTTGTTGTTTCAACCCTCCTTGATGGAATCGATTTATCTTTTTTCCCACCGTCCAATTTCAATGCGACCACCATCACCACTTTACCATCCCCACCACTCCTGCAGTCACATATACATACAGGCTTAAACTGTTCCAAGTGCACTAGATTGCTCCTTTGATTATCTAAAGCTGATCAGTCCGTTTCGCTTTATTGCACTCACACAGACACATACACACCAGCCGGTGTCACTGCTTGATTGTGTGTGTGTGTGTGTGTGTGTGTGTGTGTGTCTGTATCTGTGTTTGCGTGCGAGGGGATTGACCGTCGTCGGCAGCGTCGTCGTGGACTGTACATGTTTTTAGACCTACCTTTTCCTTTATGAAGCCATAATAATAATAATGGTAATAGCATTTCATGATCATGATCAATAAGGGCTCAACGTGAAAAGCAGAGGAATGACTCGTTAGATGCTCACACGTCAGACTGTGTATATAATTTCCCAAAGAGCGAGACGGATGGGATCATACCGGCATAGGTATATCTCATCCCTGTGTATGAATTCTACATGATGATTAGGCACCGCACCGGTCAGAAAGCAAGTGTTTTTGTACTCATCTTATACACCCTTTTGAGGGCCGTGATGATGATGATGATGATGACGACGTCAGGGGAACTTATGGTATGGTATGAGTTGGATGGTGATCATCTCTCTCAATGTGCGCAGAGTGCATGTCCGCTTATACGTAGTGCTACGAACAACGTGTCTAAGATGTGGTCAAAATCTAGGCCACTCGACCCATGTAGGCACCAGCACCTCACTCTCGCTCTTTACCACTTTATCATCCGATCGTCATTAACAACTCATATAACATCAACAAGAATCTTCCAGTTCGTCCAAGCGTTTTTCTCATTTATGCCTCATAGAACGTGAATATACACGCACACGCGGTTAAAACCGCAATGCAAAGGATCAATCTCTCTGTATACTCGTCCATACTCGGGCTTCATTTGAGCACCGCAAAATTATTTGGGAAAATTCCCTGGTCAACTTTTAACCATATTTTTTTTAGCTTTCCGCAGCAAGGATCATTTAGCGAGCAAATCCAAGCTCTTGCAACGTACACGATCGTAGTAGATGGTTTGCACTCTGAGAAATTTCTCTGAAATCGGGAAATGAGGGCAAGAAATCCGATGGAAAATGAGATCAAGGCTGCTCGGAGGAGTGTATAGATTCACCCAGACACTCTCATCCGCCGCTGGAATAGGTCCAAAGACCCAACACTGATGAATGTATTGAATTAAAAATATATATTATCGCGTGCCGGACGGACCGCGGAGTCGTCGTCTTCTTTTACCTGTCCGCACAGCATCACGTCAAGTTGGGGAGGTACTATGAAATATGTGCAGGTATACATACGGCAAAAGCACCAAGGCTCATTTGTGTGTACACATGTAAGTGCGAGAGCCAAGAACAAAATCAAATACAGAGAGCCGAAGGGAATGGATGCATTTTTATGTTTTCCTTTACCCCTTACAGCACACGTTTAGGTTATGGTTGATGGTGAGCAGCGTGTATTCCTTGTGTTGAAGCCTTTTGCTTGCTACGTTGCTACAAGGGAAAGGACTTGGCTGGCGGCGAGGCTCTGCTGCCATTTGCACCTCTTCTACACGGTCTCAGCACACCGCAGAGCTCATTCCACTCTCGTGGCTCGAGGAGGCAAGACACGGTCTTTTGGTACGGCGGACGACTTGTTTCCTTAAAGAGCCTGAAACGGAAACTTTTAGCACCACTGCTTGCTCTGTGAAAGATTTAGCGTGGAGAAAAAAAAACAGTTACGGCAGCTAGGGCTTTGGTACGCCATAGTAGTACGTGAACTCAAGCTTTGGTGGATAAAACGTCACGTTCAGTCCGGGATTATATACGTACTGTTGGTGCTTCTTGTGTGATTGAGTGTGGTGAAGGAGATTTTGAGTGTGAAAAACTAACTGTCTGACATCTGTCCCCCTTCGGACGAGGTGAATAATCTAGTTTTTACATTCCCATAGTTAATTTCACCACGTCGTCACTGACTGACTGACTGACTGACTGAGAGCGGGCCAATTCCCGGCTGAAGTGTACAGTCGCAGACACGTCAGTTCGTGTCAGAACATATCTGATCGGACTCTTTGTTAACCCAGCCGCCGCCTTCGCCGCCTGTCAACAGTTTCACAGGGCGGATACACACGAGCTCATATTTGAAGTACAGACAAATTATTGGATTGTAATATCATCGAACAGTCGGGGAACATGTTGGAGAGCGACGGGATCAGTGATGATGTGAGTGATTGGGGATCGGATTTTGACGACGATGTCGAGGATGACAAGGTAAGAAAAACGTTTCCTTTGTCTCACGGCATAGGACATGTGTGTATGTTGAGGCTGTGGTGTTGACAAGACGAGTCTATACACTTGTGCATCCCTGCAGCTGGGCAGGCCTGACATTTACACACGTTGCACTGGCAGCTGCGGATTGTAACTTTACTTTACCGGCGACTTTAAAAAGTGCATATGCGTGCAAATCAGGATTTTCCTGTACTTTTTCTACTCTGTCTGTACTGTCCTTCCTTTGTGGTGAAGGTCAGCTTTTCCAATTTTACCATATAACCATCATGCCATTAAGAATTGAGGACTTTTTCGTGTCATTGTTCGTACTGTGACGATGCGATGAGTGGAAAGGCTCATTTGGGTGGTAAACTGGCGAATCTTCATATTCATATATGTATTTATATTTATGTTATCTCATGGAAATGATAAAGGGTTTCCATATTTTTTTCCCGTCAAATTTAAATAATAATCCTATGGGGTTTCGGGCGGTGGAAAAGCTTTCAAAAAAATATAGAAAAAATCATCTGTGCGGTGCACAATGGGGAGGAACTAAGGCTGTTCCCAACTCATTATTTGCATCCATGTAATAACCATAGG
>WJFA01001765.1:0-19212 GCA_009870155.1 Pseudobourletiella spinata
ATGGACCGAGTGCTGAAGTGCGGCGCGGAATGGGAATTACTCGGTGGGAGGATCATATACTGAGTAGGAGTCGAAAATCGAACACCATGATGCAGACACCCTGCCGTTTTGGTATGAAATAACTCTATACTATTCCTAAAACCGTTCTCCCAACTAACGCCTAGTTTCGAAAAAAATCACGTGAAGTTTCACGAAAATCGAAACTGAGAAATTTAACAAGAGATTTCCCGTAAGGATTTCTATGGTCCCAAGGGTCCCTTTGGTGTTTTTAAACTATCATAAAAAATGATCAAATTACGAGCAAATGATCGTATTTATTACATTTTACGATGAATTTAACCATTTTCTGATGAGTTCGCAATATTGATGAATTAGCAAAGATCTCGCTCTTGCAACAGTTTAAAGGAGTTGAAGTGATTAAATCCATCATCAAATGTAATAAACACTTATTAGTTCGTAATATGATCATTTTTCATTTAATACCACACATTAAATGTGCAAATTCTATCCACAAGTCCATAATATTCCCGCCGCCAAGATTTCAAATCTGCCAAATCTTACTCCCGGGCTTTTTTGTAAGTCCAGCACATAAGCTCATAGTTGACGGTTGAAGCCCGGATTCATTGTTAAATTCATCGTAAAATGTAATAAAAACGATCATTCGTTCGTAATTTGATCATTTTTCATGAAAGTGTAAAAAGTGGAATTTTTGAAAAACACCAAAGGGGCCCTTGGGAACATAGAAATCCTTATGGGAAATCCCATGTTCAATTTCCCAGTTTCGGTTTCCGTGAAACTTCACATGTGATTTTTTACGAAACTAATCGTTAGTTGGGCGAACGGTTTTAGGAATAGTATATTCTAGGGAAGGGTAGTATGCCTTGTAAGGGGCTGTCCAGATATTACGTATACACTCAGGGAGGAGGTGGGGTCTGAAATCCCGAAAATCCCCGTATGACGCCATTGATGACGGAGGGGGGAGGGGGTCGTGTTCGGGCAAAAAGTGCATACTTAATATCTGGACAGCCCCTAAGTCCCAGATCAATCCGTTTTATACACCCACCTTACCCTCCTATTAAGTATCTCCGCAATTTATTGACATAGACTCAGCTCCTCATGGTAGTCACCTCGACAATCCGTCGAAGCTTTTATTGCCATAGTCCCCGCAAGGGCTGAAAGAATCCTCGTATTTGATTTCGAATTTTTATTGTGTACGAAGAAGAATTATGCTACTTTATTGGAAACTCCTGCGACGCATTTGTATTCCTGCAGTACAGTTCCTCACACTCAAGTTGAAGGAATCTGCAGAAAGAATCATCCACTTCCTGCGCAATAAACTGCCCCCTTGCATGTCGTTCACCTCACATGAGAATGTGCGATAACTGTAAGGTGATAAGGATGACTAATACTGATTATATACACGTATTGATGCTACCCCAACGCCCGAGCATGAAACGATTGAAACTGGAGGAGATACTGACTCCCCTTTATTTAGCTATAGCATATAAGTCAACTGTAGAAGCCCCACCTTAAATAATTTAAACACCATATAGAAAATATTATTCAGTCCTTACGTTTTGAATAATTCTCGGTTTGTGATAATTGGAGATGTGAGCTATATCTGGATTTTGCATGATGTTACAAGGTCATTTCGGGGTGCGCCTGGACTCCCGAACCACATCAACTTTCGCATGTTGAGGAAACTGAACCTTTGACTCATTCGTGCATTCAAGGAAAAACTCATTAAGATGAAAAACTAATGCTGCTTTTCATGTGGTAATCACATGCATATTAAATCATTAGGATGAGTACCTCGGGACTTCCCAGCCCAAATTCCAGCAGATGCCAAATATGGTTCTAGTGATCCAATTGAGACTAATACAGGGCTAGTGAGACAGGGACAACTAATACATGGATAAATGATCCGCTGGATAGCTGGCTTGTTGCCTTTTGGTTGACAATTGAGATTTTGCAATTTGGTACAAATTTAACCAATATATTACAGCATGGTAACAAGTTCCAATTGAAACCTAACCATTTCATACATTAGGTTACTGATACGGTGCCAGTTGATACAGTCAGCTCCAATCTTTACACGAACCTATCTCGCGCTGTATTCTATTTTCTTCAAAACCAATACGAGATGCAGGATGCACACAACTGGGATTAAAGCTGAGTGAGTAGAGCTTTTGACAAACAGTTTTTCAACCATATGGAACGGACAACATTTGACGATTTGACTAAACTAAAAATTGAGAGTTTTTATCGCTCCCAGCTTTCAGAACCCTCCTCACTCTACTGATTACATTGCACTAATACTATAATATTGATAAAAATATCTCTACGTTACTTTTAAAAAGGTATGATGTCGAAAAATATAATGATAAATATACATAACAAATGGCAGACTGGAAGTTACAATATAGTTAATTCTGTTGATAATGGTACCTCTGGGGACAGCTATAATATACTTCCGTAATAATGGAAATTTCGTTATACGGCATAAAATGTCTAGCACTGGGTCTACTGGTGGCGAATCTAAGACCCTACCGTGTGATAGCGAAGAAAACGTAGAACGCGGAACCGTTGTAGACCTAATTGACTGTATATCAGATGTTGCTCGTATAGTTTACCGGGTCTCGGGTTGCACGCCCAGGCGACATTCGCCCAGGTAACTAACCCAGGGGACCACTCGTCCAGATTCAACTCACACACTATATTACTCGCCCAGGCCCAACTGACCCACGTTACATCTTTCCCATGTGCACCCAGCCTACTCACAGACCAGCTAAAAGATAAATCTGACTTTGTGCTTTACGCACAAAGTAACTGTAGGAAACTTGTGGTAATGGGTAGCGCCAGCATACATTGAATAAAGTCCACCTTTTGTGCAATCGTTCAACGATGCTGTTTGTAACTGTCTCCGGTGGTAGGATTAGAATCAAGTCTCATGCTATGTTTATAGTCTCACTATTTCTTCACTTCACCTAACAATCACAGAAACTTATTTTTGTGCATTTAGAGTTTCGTCGTCATTTGCTCAATTACTTCATTTTCTTTTCATGAAGTTATCCCTAGCTAATCCTAGTTATTTTAAATGTTGAATAGAAGTTGAGCATGACCTAATTTATATAAAATCTTCAATTTGCAGAAAGGATTTTTCATGTTTTTTAACATGTTATAGCAATTCCTAACTTCGTTGTACTTTAAATCAGTGCATAGCTTCAATTATGGCTCCTGTGCGCGGGGATGTCCTGCGGTCCTGCCACATAAAATATTAATGTTTCAATTTTCCAATATATCAGATTCCAACACATTAATTGTCCACTGAGTCAGTTTATCATGCTTAAATTGTCCACTAGATCAATTTTGCGTGATTCAATTGTCCATTGTATTAATTGTGAGTTAAATAAGTTGACTGTCGCAGTTGTCCGTTGGATCAAAAGGCAATGAGCCAGTTGTGCAGTCCAATCATTTATCCATGTATCAGTCTCCATTGGTTCACTTCTCCGTATACCGCTAAATACACATAGTAACGAATCACTTTCATTTTCAGTTCACCCACACGCTATTCTGATACCCGAGTCCTTCTTATAGTGTTCACATTGTGTCTGCTGAGACTAAATGATAGGAAATGTGTAGTTCCATCTCACAAATTTGGAGTTTGGCATTGTGATATATTAAGGGATGCAGATTAATTCAATTGAGACTCAACACTCAATTTGATATTATATCATAGAGAACATATCTTCAACTCAAAGGCTGTGGTGGTCATCACAGGCATCAATGAATAAAATTTAGCAGGTCAATGCTACGGGATGAGAGAATAGGGAGAAGGCCATGTACATAACGGAATTGCACGCCATAGTTGTCACATTATTAAAAAGGCCCACGACAGGCGCATTCATTTGGGGATCACGCCGCAGTCTATGGCTTACTTCAGTCATGCCATAATCCCACGAACGAGAGGAAAACAAAAGAATAAGGGAGTCAATGAGTTAATTTCCACTACCTTCCCTTCAAATAGTAATGGATTACGAAATAATTGTTCATTCTGTACCCAAAATAAAATCAGTGGTTCAGTAGAGCCATTGCGTAAAGGCGTACAGATTGGTTGTGCACGAAACTTTTGTGCTCTCAGCTTCACCTTCCCTTTATTGTGTAGGGAAGCGCGAGTTGATTCATGGACACTGCGTTTGCTCTGTTGTGTGATGTGGTCACATTCATCAGCACTGCAAAATGCTTCACTTTCCATCTCTTCCCATCTTCTCGTCACTCCCAATTGTTGGCATTTAAAATACCATCACCTGCATCCATCCAGTTATTTTTAGTATATAATCCGAGAGGCGCTTGATCACAGGCCTGTAACGATTTCAGTTATTTCCCTTGTCTATCAGAATAAATACTTTGAAAAAAATGAGATCCACTTGTTTTGCTTGTGTGGTTGTTGTTGTAGTAGCAGCAGCCCTTGTGAGCCGCAGTTCATCCCTACCACAGCGTGAGAGAGGTGAAGGCTTGGCTTGATTTTAGAGTGCATAACACTTTTGTTCCTCAAAGTTTTACAACTGCCATAACAGCATCCGCATTTCTCAGGTTCATGTGCCTTCGGGTCTGAGTACAAGGATGGCTGCAACCACTGCATATGTCATGGCAACTCCGGATCAACGTGTACCCGTCTCCCAAACTGCACGTTCGAACCAGTTATCGTGGATTCAAGCGGGCGTAGAATCGTCACGTCACCTCCTTCGCTCCAGAAAATAAGTACGGCGGTTCAACGAGGTTAGATCTCCTGACATACTAATTGCAAGTGGGTACGGGTTAGGTTAGGTCAGTTCGTTTAAAGTTGAGGCTTGAATTGGACGGAGTTTTTCCAGGCCATTGCAATTTGGGGATTGAATTCCGAAAGGATTGCAATATCTGCACCTGCCAAGGCGAACTAGGATACATCTGCACTAAGAAAGAATGTACCGACTACAAAAGCGGGTCGGATCGGATCAGCGCCTCAGCAGAATATCCAGAGTCACCCACACCCCCTACGGAGACCAAGGTGAAAGGTAGGCGGGGTACATTTTTAGATTCCGATCAGTGTGAGGATGCGTCCGGGGTACAATGTTCGGGTTACACTTGGTCATTTTTTTAGGGAGGTGCATCTTGGGACACCGGTTTTTCCGCGGATGCGACCTCTGCACCTGTTTTGGAGAATACTTTGGCTACCGCTGCGCAAAAATGGAGAATTGTAGGGAGCAAGCGGCGTCGATAACTTACTACCCCACGACCCGGTTGCCGACATCTTACGAAAAACAGATGGGTGAGATTCCTTGTTACTTACCTGAAAAACACTCGGCTTTGAATGGCTGGACTCTCTATGTGTAAAGGTATATATTTGCGAATATTATTGTCATGCAGATAACTGCCCCCTTGGTCTAACCTACCACGATGGATACTATTTCTGCAAGTGTAGACCTGACTCCAAGGGTTACGTCTGCAAAAATAGTCTCAGCAGTGATTGATGAAGCTCGTAGACCAACTTTGTCGTGTCAATCTCCAGAATACCAATTTCGCAGAGGGGTTTAAGTGAGTCAATCAGTGTGATTTTTGACAGCTACCAGCTTTGACACAGGAAAAAACAAGATAATGTTTTGGTATACCAATGAAAACTGGAAAAAATACTTCAAGCTCCATGCTATTTATTGTAAGAAAATAATTTATTTTAGCACGCTCGTATGTATGTTTGAAAAGTATTTCATGTAGAAAATTTGATAGAAGATGAGCTACCAGATTGTCCGATTTTACTCATACAAAATGTCCCTAATGATCTTATTTTAGTTATTTTGTTCAATAAACCCGGAAAATTGAATGTACTTGACTTGATAAAATTCTTAGTTACATGTTCATGAACCTCAGCTAGCAGCAATTCCTCTAAAAACTGCTAGCCGATTTCATACCAATGGTTTCAGCTGTTTTACTGGAACAATGCACAAACAATGCGGGCAGTCCCTCGGAGCCTTCCACAGCATTAGCCCGAGCACTCTTTTAAATGTATTCCGGCTCTATTTTTACATTCGTAAAACTGATCCATGAATCGCCTTGTACTTATGTAATTTAAGTAACAGATATAATTTAACAATTTTACATTCCAGAAAAGGTAACCTACCCCACAGAATCACATTTGAAAACCGACATTGCGAGTGCAAAACTTGCTGTCTCACTTTATATTCCAATAGAAATAATGGCAGTAATTACTGGACAATAATGTTCTTCACGAAAGGAGGAGATATTGTAAACTTTTGTTTTGTTTACCTCAAATCGGGTTTTGTACTTCAGCCCCGTAAGTGGTGGATGATGTGGGCAATGTCCATACAGACCCGAAAATTTCCTAAGAGTAATAGCGAAGGGAACTGTTGACGAAAGACTGAGAGGCCCTGAACATCTCACTGAAATCAAAAGTTTTGAAGAAGTCTCATAATTGGCACCGGGTTACAATAAGATATTCCATCAAGAAACTCTTAAGTGGCCCTTCGGACATTGTCATACTTCCCAATACGAATTATAATCACAGCAGCTTACATAGCATGCCCAAGTAAGGCGACCAGCGTTGTCAGTGATGGGGATGAGGGATACATAAATGAGTACTAACTGTGCATTCCAAGTAATCATCTTATAGCCGCAGGGAAGTAAGGTGGATACACTTGGCGGTCATGTTCTGCTTTATTGTGAGTGATGATAGTGTGTGGTAAAAGTTGTTCGTTTAGTTCTATCCTATACTAATTATTCTCAAGTCCACGACTGAATGACACGCAGGAATTATATTATTACGTATCATAATGGAGTGTTCTATGGGCAACCTAATCGTTCACGCACCCTCACGCATTTTGAGGCAAAGGGCTTTTGGGAAGAGAGGAAAAGGTGTGTCATTCCTACAGCAGCACTACTGTATTTTCCCCCCTCATCTGACTTAGAGTAACGTGAACCAGCATATTAGTGTGATTTCAGCCTCATTACACATTCATATCTTGTTATTCATAACATTATTTTGTTCAGCGGCCAATTTTTAAACTCACTGCACTGCAGCTGTACGGGCCCATAATCACAACTTGGATGATGATGAGGGGTTGATTTATGCAGTCACTCCTGCCCGATGACAACAAAAGTGAGGTGCAAAAGATGCTCATGAGAGGCTCATCACGAGGATCAGAGGTGAAGGTTAATATGACTGTAAAATATGACTGTGAGAATTTGGAGTATTACATCGTCTGGGCACTCATAATTAGTAAAAATTCATAAAACTTTGGAAAAATAGGGCCAATGCCGCTCAGTAACAATCGTTCTAGGGTACGACTGCTCACATCCCCTGCTGCCTCTCTACTTTCCTCAGGATTCCTATATAAAACCGCTGCTTCAATCCACATTCAATCAGTCTGGAAAATAGTAACAAGAGAACAACAAGCTTATGCACTAAAAGCTGGTAGAAAATTTTCAAAAAGGTAAGGGATCAACAGCCTCAGTATATTTTCAGGTACAAAAAACCTGGGGCTCTGAAAAGTAAAAATGGTTCCCTTTATTCGTACAGAAAAGAAAATGGACCACCGCATACTGTTCATTGCTCTCGTCTCATCGCTCATCTGTACCACATCTGCTGGCATCTTCTCAACTCCATTTTTAACCTACCACTACCATGCTGTACCAGTGGCGGCTCCAGTTCATATTCCAATAACATACATCCGACTCGCTCCGGTCGTCATTCCGACGACGACACTTGTCCAGGCACCGGCTAAACCAATTCACGTCGTGGACCCTATCCGGATCACTTTGCCTAACCAGCCGTTGGAGGTTCCTACACCAGCAGAGATCCCTCAACAGATTCAGCAAAGTCCACAGAATCCGTCTGTAAGTGATGATACCATCACGGTGGATGGTGCCAGGAGCAGCCGTAACCGCGACAGTGGTCCCAGTGGAGGATACCAATAAACTTTCCCCCCTGGAACAACTTCCAAAATTACTACAAACCAAAATATTATTCTCTAAATGCTCAAAATAAAGTGTTTTCGTATTTATTTTGCAAGCAGTGCGTCAAAAAATTCTGAAACTTCGAAAGTGCTATTATTACACGTACATCCATTATGTTTCAGTATCTCAGTATGTAAGACATCAGTAATTTCGAAATATTCCATAGTCTGAGGTCTCTGCAGCTCTGTGGGCTATCTGTTTGCAGCGTCTTCCTTTTCATCACAATCTTCCACATTGTTCCACTTTTGTTGTGTACCAGAGGCAAAAATTACAAAAACGAGGACGGCAGCACAGTAAATACTCGCGGACAAGAAGAAAACATATTGCCACCTCTCAATTGTTGGCTACAAAACAGAGAAAAACATTCATCAATTATAATTATACAACATTTAGTAACTTTTCATGAGAAAGTAATTACATTTTCATTAATGAGTAGTCCAGCAACATACGGAGCTGCGAATCCGCACAAATTTGCAACCGTGTTCGTGATGCCCATCAAGACGCCGGCATGATTAGGTGAAATATCCACATGATTAACGACATAACCACCAAAAACAAATCCGTTGATCCCCACAGCCACCGTCAACAGAGACACAGTCAAAGTGCGGTCACAACCAGAGTAAGCTGCTCCTACAAGCGCCGCTGCTGGTCCAACTTGGGCTGTGAAAAAACACTTGCCAAATTAGTCACTTGAATGGTCAAGGGAAACCAAATCCTCTCATCATAATTATTCCCCCTTACATATCATCTGACACGATTTCCGCACCCAAATTGTCTTCATGATTTTCTTCGTTATGAGCAGATCTGCTAGTTGCGTTGAAACAATGGAAACGAGCCACATGATTATGTAAGGAAATGCGGATAACCAACCATTCTGTAAACACAATTGAAGAGAGAAGTTTAGTCATTATTGGCACTTCATTCTCAATTGCAAAAGATCACGCTCTCTACTATCATTCACATCCACGCACTTGTTTGATATCAAAATGAAGGACTGTTCTCAAGTAAGTCGGAAGTAGGGCCAAAAGTGTATATAGTCCCCAGACGTGTCCGGAGTGTCCAATTATAATAGCCCATACAGCTGACGATTTGAGAATATCTCTCCATGGTGTTGCCATCTTCACAGTTGATTTGTTTCCAATAGATTTCTCAATGTAGGATAATTCTTCGCTGGATATTCTCGGGTGAAT
This sequence comes from Pseudobourletiella spinata, assembly GCA_009870155.1. Taxonomy (NCBI): domain Eukaryota; kingdom Metazoa; phylum Arthropoda; class Collembola; order Symphypleona; family Bourletiellidae; genus Pseudobourletiella; species Pseudobourletiella spinata. The sequence goes on from WJFA01001765.1 coordinate 9,198, forward strand.
TGCTGGAACATCATACATGAGCCAGGCCCAGAGGACAAACCATACTATCGACACTGTTCCAAAAAAGTAGAAAATTGACGGCCATCCTCCAAGAACGTTCCCATGTATGAGGTAGCCACCAATTATCATAGTGGCCGCTGTTCCGAATTGAGCCCCTGTGTACACAGAACAATACTTTGGCGTTACTGTTATCTCTTTTTCAATTTTATGGGGTTTACATGGGGCGACTCCGATCTAAACAACTTCTATGCAAAAATTTCGGAACTAAAAACGTGAAAAGCTTAAAACCGTCTCTAGGCTGTAGCTACTTGTGTGGTCAGCCGTGGCTGCACGTGTATGTAGGGTCACACTACTAGTGCGTAGCATATTTACCTGCATAAACAATGCTGCCCAACTTGCTCCTCTCGTTAGGTGGCGCCCATTGTGCTAATATAGCATGCATTGCAGGTGTTGTGAGGCCCTTAAATATTTTTTAGCAATGAAACCTTACACTTTTCTCACATCATCGCTCTTACAGCAACCCAGTTAAAGCCTCTCGCATACCTCCCCAAGTCCTTGAATGACCCTTACGGCAACCAAGAGGTACGTATGTGTCCGGGCAGCAATAGGCGTGAGGAGTGCAAAGACTGCAGTGACAAAGAGCCCCCAACCGAGCGGCCACTTTCCACCATATTTTGCTGACAGTATCCCACCGGGCATTTGAGTGAGGACATATCCGAAGAAGAAGGAACCCAAAATGAACCCTTGCTCGGCCTCTGTCCATTCGAACTCTCCAGTAGATGAAGAAACATCATGGTTCAAGTCCAAACCCGTTTCATTCCCTGTCAGGTAAATGTTGTTAGCCGTCCTCAGTTCTAGACAGCTCTCTACAACGGGCTTGTTGCTGTCTGTACTGTGCCGCAGGTCTGAGCGCTTCACCATGGCCACGATTGCCAAGGACAGATTGAATCGCATGGCATAGGATATGCCGAAGGCCCAGCAGCCGAGGAGCGCCAAAGTATGACGGGCACCCCAACCTAAAAACGCGTAAAAGTTTTTCGTCACATATTGAAAATTGAAAATCCTTATCCCACTGAGAGAGTGACTTTTTTTAACCTTTGGGTCTCGGCACGTCATCCTGTATCCCGTCCATCCTGGTAGTTGAGTAACCTGCAGGAGGAAATTCGAGTAAGAATTATGCAATATAACTTCCTCGCAGACAGCCACATCAAACTGTGAGTCTAGAAGAGGTGCATACCAGCTCAACGGCAATCACCACAGCACTTGAAATGAGTTCGGAAACCGCAGCACAAAACAACAGATTCAAGTTTTTCTTTGTCCCACAGTCAGTTTGTCTTCGCTAGCCCATTTGAAGAGTTGACCTCCAACAATGGTAACTTTGCCTCTCGCACTGGAATCGAACAGCAAGAGGTCCAATTTGCTTTACCACAGTTTAAATATAGAAGTTTTCTTTTCCAAAATACCGTTGTATCACTCACAGATCTAACTCAGCTCGGATTCCGGGGCTTTCAAGATGTTCATTTTACTGCCCCAGTTACTGGTCACTACCAATACTGCATGGGACGGAATGCAGCAGCGGCTACCTCAACCTTAACTTATTCTTTCCACGATTACCCTTTCCCTAGTGCCATTGTTTCTGGGGTCCCAATGCAATGGTGTTGGCAGTGAAATGTATGCTGTGACATACGTTCCTGAAGAGTGCGGAAGGGCTGTATACCATGTATAAGTAGCTTGATGTCGAAAGCCCCAACGGGGAGACAGCTTCCAATTGCACATTATCCCTCTGTATAAATCCTATATCCTTCGTTAACGTGAAAAAAGAAAATCCGTACTTCGAGCACAATCACAGCTCCAGGATGCCCGTGAATCCTTTTTAGGAGGGATAGAGAGCTCCCACGATACCACTCCTCCTGGTGATGTCATTTAAAATCTTTTCATTCATCGCGTATGAGGACGCCACCAGAGGTTGACCATAAATGGCATTGTTGTAGGAGTCATTTGGAGGTTCAAACGCTGCGATTTAATGCGCTGTGAAACGTAAAGTAAACTGACGCAATGTAATTCATCATCACTAGGAGTAGTTGGGTCCTAAAGTTCGAAAGACGTCACGATGCCATTAATGGACAGCCTCCTACTTCTCCTGTACACCTTTCTGAACCTTTCGTTATTTTTTCCAAATTTTCGAAGAAAGTTCTGATTCTGTACAGTTGAAACTTACCAAAGAACGTGTTACAGAACATGCCGGTCATTGTGAAAAAAATTTAAAATGGTCTCCTTGTCAAGTTTCATCTCGATATGACTATATTTCGATGTCAAACTAAAAAGTTATACATTAGACTTTTCGGTCAGTTGCAAAACTAAATCTGCACAACCTCAAAAGATTCCTAAAGGCAGAATCAATTATGACATTCTAGCGTTATTAATGGGGGTGACAACATGAACATGGCGGGAAATATGAATCCTGAAGAAAAGTAACGGTAAATGCATAGAAAAACATGATTCCAAATTTAAAGAAGTTCCTTGCCACGAAACTGTCCCTAATTAGTGTTATCTGTGTGAAATGTGAAGATAAATTGGCCTCTAATACCCTCTCAAATCCAATGGCAGGTGACACGTAAGCGTGAGGGACAACAAAATCTTCCATATGCAATGCATATTTAACTGTAGCAAGTAACAATGCACATGCCTTGGCGTCTTGCTCATACTTGGGTCACAAAAGTTAGCCCGCATTTCAACTTCAATCCTCGCACACTGCACCGTGCGATCTTATGTATTTTTGCCTAAGCATGTCGCACAGCTAAGCACAGCGTTCCCAACATTCTTGACAATAAGGCAAGCGTCACTCCCAACGGACGCGTGGGCACAGCACGGCGCTTTGTTAGACAATAATGACTCTATAGACCTGAAGCGAGAGCTGACCAAGTTATTCTCTCACAATTGATTTCAGCTCTGCTGTCCCACAAAAAATGGACAGTTAGAATTAATCAGCGTATCTCTACGTGTGGACGGAGCAACTCCTACCCTGCGTATAATGTTGCCCCGTGAATGCATTTTGTACACATTCTCTGGCCCACCAGCCGTTCATCGTACTCATAAAAACCACACAAAAAATGCCTGTACACGTGGACGACTGGCCGATAGCATTTACACTCTTGTCTTAAAGACTGAACTGATGCACTGAAATCTTGCCAGTTTCTTAGACCTTCACAGGGCTTTTACCTGTACAGCGTATTTTCGACGTCACATTTACAAACTGCTGTGAGCCTCCGTCGCTGGCAGCGTACCTGGAGGCGATCGTCATGCAAGGTGAAGTTCGATACGCTGCAAATTCACTCATACACTAGTCCAGTTTCCGGTAATATATAACAAGGGCGGTCGAAGAATCAGTAGAAGTATCAATTAGTGTCCAGTTGAGGCACATGGAATGAGTGAGCCCTGTGCAGTCTGGTAATTGAAGTTATTCATTCCTCGTTGGTGCATCCATACAACTCAGCCCTGCCTCTGTGATACTCGACGCTGAATGTTGTTGCTATGTAGTTCAAGTTCATTTCTATTCTGAAGCTCGGTTGCTGAATTGAAATTTCGGATTTTTGAGAAAAGTACTACGGGATACATCCGCGGAGATAAAACCTCTCATTTGCAAGCCCTAATCTTACACCGTGGGATTATGCCATAGTCGAAGGGACTCACACCTCGTTTCATGTATTCCAGCCAAGTGGTTTGAACAAAGGATCCCTTCAGCACAGTACACAGCTCTGGTGCAACTTGGTTTGGTTATCTGGCTAAGCCACTACAAGTCACATTGTCTCCAATATGAGCGGGCACAACATGCAAATGAGGCTTCAAATAGCACAATGAAAGATCACTCCACTTTTTTTATTACTCAAATGTGTCGTTGTCATAATTGCATCCACCACTGACTGATTCTTTCAGTTGATGCTTTGTTGTCGTGGTCATTACTGGAGGTTGTACCAATGTGAGGTTGTGCAATGGTTGGAACAAGTTACTTCTCCGCGGAGCATGAACGAATGGTTGTTGAGGCACTGCAACTTTCGTCGCTTCACTTCACTCAACTCTAAAAGTCATTCGAACGCGGATTTACGTATTTTCCTGCGCGTCGCCGTCACAGCACTGTAGTTATATCAATCAAAGAAACTTTTTATCTCTTCAGATTCATATATAAGTCAAGGGTCAATCGTGCAAGTTCCAGGACATTACTGATCTCGCACTAGCCCGGATAAATTCTCAACTCAGCATAAAGAGTCATCGTATGACATCCAAATTAGGTCTTAGAGAGGGAGCATCTGATAGTGGTACAATATTGAAAAAATTTAAATCACCTACGGCTTGGAGGTTTTCTTGAGCATCTACTTTGAAAAGACTGGGGATCTTGAGTGCAATGAGATTGCCGTCACATAGCTATTCAGTTCATTTATGAAATTTCGATGCCACTTAGAGGTTTCATAGGTTACCCGGTGGGACATTGCCTACTACAAGTATGCCCTCCGAACTGCTGGAGCCTGGAAGCATTACCACTCGAAGTCTGCTCACAGTGACCAACCTGTATCCCTTGGCTGTACCTGAGGAACCTGGAAAAACACCGCTGTTGTTGTACCTGGGGATCATGCAACATTCGAAGTTCGTTTGCGAAACTTGCTTTTAGTGTCACCGTGGGGAAGTACATGAAACGATACACGTCATACGGTTTTAACGTTTATTGAATATTGAAGAGAATTGATAAGAAGCGCATTTTATCCATAATAGAATTAAAAGTTTTGCACAGCTGAGAACATTAGCTTGGATGACCCACCTGCGTTGACGCTATTAAATGATGCTTTAGCTTGTCAACCGCCTATTGGAGGAGTCATACGTGCCCTTGTACAAATGGGTGTCAATCGATTTTGAAAGAAAATGAAGCTGTTGTACAGGGAATAGTGAATGGCTAAACTATAAATCTATGAAGTTGAAGTTATTGTATGCAATTCTTTCCGTTTAACGAATTTCTTTATAACAAGGCATAAGTACGCCAGTTCAACTGTAGTAATTTCATCAAATTGTGCCTACAGTATGTGACAGAGTTTGGAAAAATGAATTCCAATATTATGGAATTTCCGGTATGAAAAACAAGTCTATACATAAGGAACAGACTAAAATTCGTTGGGAAGCATAATGAAGGATACTTCTCACTGTTTTCGTCACCTCGAAGATCACAGACGCACCGGAGAATTTTAGAGTATCTCCATTCTGTCGTGAACGATTTATGCATTCATGACAGCATCACCACGCGCCATCTGCATTTAAGAGAAGTCTCTTATGGACTTCCATCGTTGCTCCTCACCAGCGACAAATTGTAAGAAGGTAATCCTGACTGAAGCGATTGACAAGCGAGCTACACTTTTGAAAATTCATCCTTTAATATCAAAAGAATCTAAATTAAAACAAAAGGAACAAAGTTTATGCTTGATTTCACGGAGCCTTATTGTAATCTTTACTGACTGGCAAAATATAGCTACACTCCAATTGTTTTCCATTAGTTTACTTTATTTTTAAAGGATGATTTTTCGTAGACATGACTTGAATGTTAATCGCTCAATACTTTAGTATTTTCGAATAACAAATAAATGCCCCAGGGCTTACAATCTATAGTCTCACATGAAATCAGGCCGTATGCGTCAAACAACTTCCCGACACGCAAGCGGAATCTAAACCTTAATTAGCCCACTATTATGTAGTAACACTCAAACAGAGCCTGCCTCATTCGACCTGCGTGGCACATGAAGTATCCCTAAGAGCTCCATTGTTTGTCAACATGGTGACGTGACCAGTGATCACCCCTATGTTTATGTCATGGGTTAATGGTTACTCCCCAACACATGGTGCTGGGTTGGTTCACTCCGGGTGCAATATGAAGGACGCCAAATCTTCATTTAAAGTACCCCACCTTATCTGAATAGAGGTTTCGTAATGGCAAATCCATGTTCTTGTTACTTCAAAAATTAGAATTTTCACAAAATTGTTAAATATAAGCGAGATTGATAAGATTTGGAAGTCCATTCGGTCTATGGAGAGGAACATCCGATTGAATTGGACTGATTTTCCGGCCACTGTCTCCGGCTAGAGCTTTCCACATCCGATTGAATGCCAGGTTAACATGTAATTTTACAATGTAGTCAAATCTGAAGGGAGGTTCGTTGGTCCTCCATGAGCTAATTGATGGTGATTACAAAACTGTGAAGCAAAGGCCTTTTGGGCGCAGTAGAATAACAGTCATTAATGAGCATTAATGATGAGTTGAGAACACCAACGTTTGAAGTTAAGCGTAACACCAGTTGTGGACAGTGGACACTGCTGTTGAGTGGTGGTTACAGGCTCTGGAAATCATCATTTGTACTTTGTATACACATATTTTGGACCCCTACAGTAAGAGCTGAACTCATCAATCCCACTTTGTGCCAGCGTCAGCTAAGAAAAAATATAAGAGGGTCTCTCGATTAACTGTCCGAGTCATTGGAGTATCTGTTGTGTAAGTAATCTTTGACTTTTTACAGATGGAATGAATGTACAGTTGAGTCTGAGGCAGAATACGAGAAAAGACCATGTTTTTCACCTAATTATCACTTATTATCAGGATCTCTAGAGAGATGCTGACGACAATTCAAAATAAAGTAGCTCATGTTTTCCATTCTGCGTTGGGTTTTCTATACAGATATCTAATTTTTGTTTGAATTAGCAACCGCCGTAGCGGTGTGTCCGAGGAAGTATTGTGCATAGTAAAACTTTTGTTTCTTTCGCTTGATTTTATCTCTTATCCCGGCCGTTTTCCATTTCCTGCATGATAACAAGTTAGTAGTGTTTTAAAGTGTACAGCGTAAGTTACCTGCTCTAAATTCATTGAAATATAGCCGACCGATTTGAGCCTCCCGCTCCAGGCTTCTGCTAATTCTAAAGTAGTAAACATTTTTCTCATTATTATCCCATGCTAACTTATATTTCTTCAAGATAACTTCGATTCATTAACAAGTTCAAAATGTACTAAGGTTCAAGTTCTGCCGCCTTAATTTTATGTCCGATATTAGGTGAAATTTAGTAGTTTTAATAACTTGCACTGCCACTGCTGTTAACTTTCATGATATTTCAGTAAACATCGTCATTTTAATTATCTGTTTGAGTACGTGAGACCTAAAAAGTAGTTGAGATCACTATTAGCGGGAATCAGAACTGGGCGATAAAGTTTTGAACTTCTCACGCACCCATGGTTGCGAGTAAAGCTGAAAGCCACTAAAGTCATGCTGTCTAATAACTCGCGAGATGCACAGAAACTCTTTACAAGTGCACTTCAAAGTCGTATCGTGAGCCTTAAATGTCAAAATGAATCACACGATGTGAACAGGGGCTATCACGTTTTTGCAACCTGAACTATAAACAAACGTCCTTGATCGGGAGATAGTTCCTGTAGAATTTTTTGATTTAATACCCCCTTCGGATGTCCTGCATACGAGGCTTATTTTTCTTTTCTTTTGATCTCTGTAGCAATACTAATGTAAAAGGTAGGCCTCATAAATGCAACCAGAACGTTGGTAGCACCAGTACTGTGGTTAATGGCCTAAACAGCGATGGTTCCAAGGGGGTGACAATAACCTGACCAACTAGACACCGGTTGTGTTATGTCATCAAATTGGAAAGGAACAAAAGCGGAGCTGGCTTCCGCACCTATGTCACTACAATCCTGTCTACCTGTGGAGCTCGCAAGTGGAACTTGCGTGACCAAATTCTCCAGAACGAGTTGAGACAACGGCCTTGAGTTGGCTACTGTTTCACTGGGGAACGAAAAGAAATTAGATCTCACAAGATTAATAAGTGCGAATGAGTGTATTCATGAGCACGGCTACGCTTCTGCTTAGTAGCTTACCCTCTGAATTTCTAGAATCTTCGTAGTTTGAGCTTCAAAATCCCTGATCCCTCTGCACTTCCGTGTCACTCTTTCAAAAGTCTAGTCCGAAGAACCTAAGCAAGGCTCTCACAGTGTCCCGTGGACCTTGCGGGGGAATTTCCCATCATATTTCTGAATAAATTTCTGTGAAAAGTTTCTGGCACGAAAAATGGAGGAGATAAAATTAGGTGAAATTAAAAGTTTGTTCGCAGGTCAGAAGGGAAGACCATCGACTGAGATGGAAATTCGGAAACCAAAAGGTTAATAATAATAATAATAATAATAATTATAGTAAATAATCAGCTCCGAAATCTTGAGCTGTCGTTTGTCAACGTGAACATCATGTCAAATTGTCATCACAATACGTCATTTTCCAGGATGGGGAACTCGACATACACTGGCAATTCTGGGGTTTTGGGGACTGGCCCTTGCATATGCAATGCGATTTAACCTGTCCATAGCCATAGTGGCCATGACAGTGCCACTTAATCAACTCACAGCTGAGAATAACTCGCTGATAAATGCAACCAGTAGCGCCTCCCAACCATTGACAGATACCTGTAGTAGTCTCATCAGTCCAGGTACTGCATATCACAAGTTCAATTTGACTCTTTGTAATAATAATGGTACGGGGCCTGATGCGGTATGTGACAGAGAGGTTTACATCCATTACATTTTCAGATCCAGACAACAACTCTACAAGTTTAGGGGAACGCGAGCGAGAGGGTGAGTTTGAGTGGACAGCTGCGGAGCAAGGTTTCATCCTAGGTTCTTTTTTCTGGGGCTACGTCGCCACTCAACTCCTCGGCGGCATTCTAGCCACAAAGTACGGGGGCAAATGGCCGTTTGGTCTGGGAATGTTTGTGACGGCCATATTCACCCTTCTTACCCCAGTGGCGGCGCGGTCACACAAGTACCTTCTCATTGGTGCTAGAGTCATTCAAGGCCTTGGAGAGGTAAGATAAAAATGTAATATGGGGCTTACTTGTTCCGAATACCATGATGGCATTGTCAAATTTCAATGGATGACCGTGCTAATCCCAGGGAGTCATGATGCCTGCAATGCATGCCATATTAGCCAAATGGGCACCGGCTGAGGAGAAAAGCGTCATGACTGGCATCGTCTATGCGGGTAAGCTATCGCCTATGGGACTTTCCAAAGGTCCAATCATATCGGAATAATTCAGGGATTTTTGGTCTGCGACTCGACAGGTGCCCAGTTTGGCACGGCCGGAGTCCTCATTGTGAGCGGCTACCTCATTGACGCCAAAGTTTTGGAGGGGTGGCCATCCGTTTTCTATGTTTTTGGGGGTCTTACCATCGTTTGGTTTGTTTTTTGGACACTTCTCATGCATGAGTCTCCCGAAGCTCATCCGTCCATTTCCGCGGACGAACTTACCTTTCTCCGCAAGTCATTGGGGCAGCGGGACGAGGTTCGTTCGACTAACACAGATGGACACAGTGTCATGTGCGAGTGTGAGTAAAATGGATGCAATGGAACCACATTTTTTGATTATGCTGCACAGAACACCAAAATGTCCACACCTTGGACCGCCATAGTGACCTCGGCCCCTATGTGGGCCATTCAGATTGCTCACGCTGGGCATGCGTGGGGGCTGTACACGCTTCTGGCTCTCATGCCAACGTACATGAAGACCATCCTTCATTTTGACATTAAGCAAGTTAGTACCACGGCAGTATATCGACTGTTAAACTGCAAACTTAAACATTTGATTTTCTCGCCACTTGCAAAATTTAATGTATCCACTTTTAGCTTGAACAAAATTATCAGTATCCACAAACCAATTCAAATGCACCAACCATACAGAACACCCCAAATAACGATATTTTCTTATCATTGGACTTTTTTGAATTTTGAATAATGATTTTGTACAAACTTAGTATTACAAAGCTGCAACATTCATACTTCCCGCAATGGCCGCCACGACGAATTAATACGCCGAAATGGATACAGTAAATTTTGCCTTTAAGAATTTGAAGAGTTGTCGCAGGTTAAATTTTGCAACTGACCGAAAAGTCAAATGTTAAAATTTGCAGTTTAACCGTCGATATGTTACATTGGAT
>WJFA01001766.1:0-19189 GCA_009870155.1 Pseudobourletiella spinata
TTCACATTGTTAATCTTCCTAGGGGACCTCTCGATCGCGCATAGTCACCCATTTGTGCTTTGGTGACAGTTGGGGGAGTGCCCTTGTTAGAAATGATAAACACTTGATTATCCTACATACCAGGCAGGCATAAATTGATTTAAAGTAAACCTGTATTAACCTCTTAAACAATACAGTCTGTCTGTATGACATACTAAACTCAATTTTGGTAAAAGAACAAAAGCAACATTAATTCTTGTGGTAAAACATGCAACATTTTTATGCCCACAACGATAGTAGTGGATGCAAGTGATACGAAACGCATCGTATCCGTATTCGTATCAGTATCCGCATCCAAAATGATACGAATACGAGCATGAGTATCGTATCACTTATGCGCCGCCATCTTGATGCGAGAACTGACCTTATCGTATCAGTATCCGTATCAGTATCACCCAAGATGCGAATACCGTATCAGTATTTGGACATCCCTAATATAAATTATTTTCGGTTAGAGTTACATATTATATCGACGGTTAAACTGCAAATTTTAACATTTTACTTTTCGGCCAGTTGCAAAATTTAACCTGCGACAACTGTTTAAATTCCTAAAGGCAAAATTTAATGTATCAATGTCGACGTATGAATTGGTCGTGGCGGTCATTGCGGGAAGTATGAATGTTGCAGCTGTGTAATACAAAGTGTATGGAAAATCATTATTCAAAATTCAAAGAAGTCCCTTAATAAGAAAATATCATTATTTCGATTGCTCTGTATGGTTGGTGGATTTGAGTTGGTTTGTGGATTACACAAAACTATTAGTTATGCGTAAACAAAAAGTGGATGCATTAAATTTTGCAAGTGGCGAGAAAATCAAATGTTTAAGTTTGCAGTCTAACCGTCGGTATACTACGTCATATTGTGTTACAATTATGATAATAAATATGCGAATTATATATATATGTTTATACATATATGCATACAGAAATGAAAATAAATGCATATATCACACTCAGTACAGTGTAAATACGTTGTATCAGCCGTAAATTTTATAATAAATTATGTACTATAACCTTAAGGTTACCATAATTAAATATGCGACTTTTGGATGATTGGATGGGAATGGCTGGCCCCTTAATACATGTGTTGGTTCTTCTTCTGTCAATTCTTCTGTTCAAATTGTTTCGAATTTAAGTTGAAAGGTGCTTAACTGATATGAATTTTTAATTATCAGGCCAGACGCAGACATTAATTTTGGTACTTTTCATATCAAGATTAATTGAAAGCTTAACTGGTGACATTGCAATGTCCAGACAATGGGCAGTACTGGAAGAAACAATGGAAATCATCCTACGTACGACTAGTTTATTGGTGGATTGGACGCTATTAGCAGTACTGAGTGTTTGACCCTGTGTCATGTAAAGGCTAGAAATAAAATTTGAGGGTCTACGTGTCCCTCAGCTTTCTCGGTTTGGGTTGGATTAAAACGTCAAAGTTGTGAAAATTGGCACTCTAGCGCAAAATTACATATTAGAGTCTTGGGATGCTCTTTGTTTTCGCGTGGGATGCATAGTCTCTGAATGAAAACATAGTTTGAACTTTGACCTCTTGTTTTCACCCGATGTCTAAGTCGTCTCCTCGCCTCAGTGCCCTACAGAGGAACTTGTCATACTATAGAATGTCTAAAAGCAACCTACACTAGATCCGTCACTTAAATAAACCGCATTACTTGTGATAATTATTCTAAATTGTTGTACCCAGGCCGAAGCTAAATCAACTAACAAACCCATCGGTCTACTAGATCCGTCAGCGTACCACGTTCCACATACAGTAGATCATGGATGAAGAGTTCAGTCCAGTTAAAGGTGAAAGCGCTTTCACCAGCTTTACCGTCACTGGAGTTGTAGAACTGGTGTTGCACAACCTCTCTAATATGTGAAAGACTATGGATTTGTGATAAATGCTACATAGTAATGACCCTGGGACTTCCTGGCACGTCTGATTTAATTCCTCCTAATAGCTATTGTCACCACCGCACAAAATTTTTATAAATGGGTACTGGACTGGGACATTGGTCAACTTTTCGTCCTCTACGTAACTTTATTGAAGATAAGCTCCGGACTGGGAATATTCGGGCAGTAAAGTCAGGCGGTTGGGCTTACCGGTTGCTACAGGAGTGTCCGAGGCGGAAAATGTTTTAAAATTTGCCTATCGATAATTTTTATAACAATAAGACCAAGTCTAAATAGGATGACCTAAGTTATAATCAGGGCCATCAGAAAACTTTCCATGTGCGATTCCTCGAGGCCAAACGCCGGGTTCAGATTTTAAGGCTTTCACTTGAATTTGCATTGGCCTAGGGCAAGGCTTTAATGAATAAATCCAAACTACAGAATGAGTAATGAATATGAATATTTATAATATTTATTCATTAGTAAATTGAGTTGAGTAAGTTAAGTCATACGTAACGCGCGAAGGTGACTACACCGACATGGAGAACTAAGTAACGCGTGCAACACACCCTCCCCCTCGTGTTATTCCTGACTTACTCTTGCTTGTGCTATTTTGCTGTGGGGTCATTCGTTTACAAGATAGGATTGCAGAATGTATTTGAGCAAAATATATTATTGCCGATGCCACGTGGCCAATATACCTCAGCTTGAACTTTTATTTGAAAGTGCAATCTTTTTGAAAGTGAAATCTTTTTTTTACCGTCGAACCGACTTTCCAGAACTACAAGAGCATGGTCTGTTTTCTTGTTACAGCGAAATGCATGTGTTGCGGTGAAGTAAATAGAATTTCATCAATCATCATCTATTTTAAATTCGCTTACTTGACCTATAGATAAGACTCTATTTGAAATTTTCATTTTAGTTTTTCAATGCTTAAACAAATCTATCTAAATGCAGGGTGCAACACTTGACTCACTAACATTTTATTTTCATTGTTCTACCACAAATTCAATTTATTCACAGTTCATATTCATCCATCATTACGAGAGGTTGGTCCACTCATTTTACACCTATAAATGAATAAATTATGATTACTCGTTAAAGCCCTAATGCAAGAAGATTTTAAAAGAAATGCATTGATTTTTTGGAAGCTGGAGTTGTCAGATGCGACAACCAAACAATATAACCTTTTTATGGCTTTTCATGAGTTATGCAGAACTGATAATAAACGCCCAAATGTACTCTACGTGTCTTCGTACATGAACCTTTTGTTGCCATAGAAAAGCTAGTTGCTATTTTGATACGAGAACATCCCTGTTATATCGCAGGAATTTCAGTTGACCCAAATTTATGATGCGGCACTCACTAAACGATGTGTGATATCAATCTAGTTACCGTATGTAGCTTTCAGCTAATTTATACTCTAGGCATGTTCGATTATAAATTATAACAGATTTCTGAGTGTTAATGAATAGTCAGCCGAGGCTTGCGACGTTACGTTGTTTGCAATTCACACAAGGGGACATTTTTACATGCCATCTAGGTAAACAACCTTAGGGTGACTACTCTATAGTAAGCTTACAACACAATTTTAACAATGGTACCAGTGGCGCTAGCTAGCCGGCACCAAAAAATAAAAATTCAAAACACAGGCTAGGCCGACTTTTGAATTGACCACGGAGCTACATCTCTGATTATAGTAAAATAGGTGCGAGCATCCACCCGTTCCCGAAGTTGAACGGTCGTCCGCGTACAATGTGTAAACAGTTATGAACAATTATAATTAATTTTCTGATAGGTCTAGTTAGTGTGGGCATGGGTTGTGTATGGGTATACTTCAAGTAACTCACCTCTGACAGTGTCCTACGTCAGAGTATTAATGGTACATCGTCCATCAAACATTTGCTTGTGCTCATGAATCCTATAGCAACGCCTTTCCTAAAGTTCGCACCACTCTTTTCAAAGAGCTGCCATTGCATTGAAACAGCAAAGGAATATCAGCCTCGCACCGCAATACCCCAAAGGAATTTTCACGAAGCGACGCGGGACGTATACCAAACACAAAATCAACATATCTTATACTCATTATCCAGCAAGGGTGGGTAAAAAAGACGGGGTAGCGGCTGCATACCTTGAAACCTCCTCGTCACCACCAAACACATATTGAATATACGGCAGTGGGAATCACTACCCCTCCCATATCAGTCTCAACTAACTACTTACCCACCTTACCCACTCAACAAGTATCGGGAAGTGGAAACACTAAATATAGGGGTCTGAGAAGCGTGGGTATAGGGAGCTGGGCTTCCTAACTCCCACTGCGGAACAAAAGATACATGGAGATATACACAGTGTCTCAAAATGATGTATTCGATTTGTTTAAAATTAAAATCCAAACTACTCAAGCTAGGACCATAAACGACGGCTAAAATTAAAGCTGAGTCTTCGGGATTACATCTCATAATCTATATCGCCGAAATCGCCTGGCTATTTTAGAAATAGGAAGCGAAAAACGATTTTTGGAGGTGTTTTAACATGGGCGTAAATGCAGATTCAAACCCATCCACAGGCCAAACGGTTTTACACCCAGCCATCAATTTGGACTTTTCGAGAACTAAAGACAAGGATGATTCATTCGTAGGGTCGAAAGGTCATGTCGTATTTTTCCAATGTTTCGGGGCGACGTAACGTGAGACTAGCTAAGCTGGCCTGGACCAAGTTCAGCCAAGTACTGACGCATGTTAAGAATAACAAGCGGTTCAACATGTCCAAGAATATTTGATCTGAAAAAAAATTATGTATTGAAGGAACGAATAAAATTGCTTAAAATTTTGCTAGCATTCCATGTTCCTCAGTTTGCACTTCAGATTTTGCCACCACCTGAGATGCTGGCAAAATTTTGCACAATTTTGTCTCTATACATATAATTTTTGTTTTTCTTATGGTCAAACTTTCATGGACACGTTGAACCGATCGTTGTTCGTAACGTGCGTCAGAATAAGTGTACCCTGAACTTGGTCCGGGTCAGCACACCTAGTTGGAAATAAACTGTCACGCGTTGACAGTTTAATTGACCTGCGATAATATTGGGAATGTCCAAGCAGTAATTTCGGTAAGTGATGGTCTTAGAAAAAAAATGTATCGTGCACGAGTTGTCTATTCAAACTTTATTCAATGGGCAGCAGGTTCGCTGTGGCTGATTCACCGCTGGATTTTGAGTTGTGCGCCGTTTATTGTGTGTCCGTACTTTGCACATAGTTCATTTCCATGTGTATTACGCACGCGGGATGTGTGTGTATGTACATATTAAGAATTGCATTGTAATAATATTAACTACATGACTTACGCGTGTAAAGAACGTATGCGGGAACTGTAATTATGACCGCATAATATTTTGAAAACCTTGCTACGACGGCCCACAATTTAAGTTCAAATTCATCGAGAAAAAAATATCGAAACTTCGTTAACTTTCAGCACATGTACATACGTTGTCGCTGATTATTGTTACGAGAATTGTGGTCCAACATACACACTGAAACTTCTAAATTAATTTTAACACGTGTAAATTCAAACATCGGATAGCCTACAGTGATTGTTTGATTTTGCTTCACATTTCGAAGTTGCGAAATCATACTTTGATGCTCCTGAACCTGAGAAATGTGTTTCAATGTGAAGGAGAACTACGAATCAGGACCTTGAATCATGTTCATTTTACGATGAGGTGCAAATCGCGATTCGTGGCCCTCAATCGCTTTCTTGTTGCTGCAAACTTTAAATCGTTTAACCGTGACTGCCCTACCACATTCCCAGTTCGGTATGCTAGTCAACATTGAATTTTGGTAAGAAATTTAGTTATATTCAGCGCCAAACGAAGAATCAAAATTCGGAATCATTTTCTTAAATTAACAGAACTTCGAATTGTATTTCTAAATCGTGTTTTACTCCCCGTGGAACTCCAATTACTGATTCGTAATCGAAGTTTCTAATCCTACTTCGAAACGCATTGTTTCTTGTTAAGCTGTGAATCCTGAATTTGACTACGTTAAAATTCTAAAAGTTTTAAAATCTTACAACCTAGGCTCATATTGCACGTTACCTAAATTATTAAGAAAAATTAAATTAAACTAACTAAACTCTTAGCACTGTGACACTTCCGGATTGACGATTCCAATTCGATATAAAAACAAATCCAATAAAGTAAATCGTGGTAAGTAACTCAGTTATATTTAGGTCTGATCTGTGAATCGAAATTTCGTATGTTTTTCTTTCAAAAGAACTCCGACACGTGGAAAGAAATTTTTCAGCGCCGAACTAAGAATCTTTTTTGTGTTCAACGGACCTCCGAATCTCGATCCTGAATACCGTTAGAACTTCCCAATGCACAAACGGTTCACAGTAATAAATGCGTGACCACAGGCCAACCAGTCCACCCGATACTTAATACTGTAAACATATACCGCCCAAAAGCGCGATAAAATACTCCAACATCACTAACGTTTACGGTAAGCAACTACTGATACACATGTGCCACGTTTAAACATTGCATGCAGTAAAAAAATCACACTCCCCCATGTTTATTTGTAACCTAAATTCCCGTGCTGACCGTTCCTCACCCATAATACTCCCCCTGAAGCTCCCGCAATCCTCAGCCGTGCAGCAAAAAACTCCCCATACCCAACTGCAAAAACAGTTCTACACAGCTAACTGTCTTACAGTCCGCCCACCCTAACACAGTTGTACTACCCATACCTTGCCCACCCCCACCACCCACATTGCTGCAATCATACGGGCCATTTGTACACGTGTTAAATACATATTTCTCCGCCCTACCGTTTAGACACATAGAAATACATAGTGGTTGGAACGAATTCAGAACATTTACATTACTGTATAATTAAATGTAAACACATTTCTTTATAATTGATCCTGTTTACCTGGGCCAAACTTCACCAAAAAACATACAACACATCGACATGACCCAAGACACCTTCCCAAATCAAAAAAGTTGAGCATAACTCTTACGCCTCATTTAATCGTCTTCGTAAGACTCCCCCCCCCAGACAAAGCCCGATACCACCCTTACTATAACCTGCTATCGCAGGTAATAATAAACTTTCCGGACACTCAAAAAACGAGCCATCCAGCACTTTATCACGACCTGTTCTACCGTGTGACACGTTAATGTTGTAAGTTACACTTTAATGTAATCACCACACCGTAACACCGAATCAACGATGCTAGCTTCATCGTCGCCCAAATTTCCACTTGTTCCGCACGTTCCATCCCAAATTTTCACTTCATCACTACTGTCCCAACGTCTATAAACATGGAAGCTACGCCTATTTACGCCAAATACGCTTCTTCTTTTACTCTTCGGCATCTCTACAACGAAAAATGAATCCATCAATCACAAAATGTACCTTGTAACAGCATCCAACATGCCACAATAGTTGAAAAAAAAACCAGTAACAGCACGCAGTAACAAGATTACACACCCCCATATGGATTTGTATCTCGTACTCCCCCGCTGACCGTTACGGACCCATACTACTCCCCTGCAGCTCCCACAAACAGCAGACGTGCAGCAACATCACACAAATATTACAAAACCATGAACGCCGACAGTTATCTACGAAACGTTTACATTCCGATATGCGCCCGTGCTAAACATTAGTATGTGAACCGTTTACGTAGGGGCTGCGTGGGTTAGCAATTCCGGAAAAAGTATTTACGTCGTAAAGTATTTATGTATGAATGACCCCAAACTCCCCCTTCGCAACTGCAAAAACAGTTCTACACAGCTAACTGTCTTACAGTCCGCCCACCCTAACACAGTTGTAATACCCATACCTTTCCCATCCCCCACCACCCACATTGCTGCAATCATACGGACCATTTGTAAACGTGTTAATACATAGTTCCCCGTCCTATCGTTTAAACACAGAAATACATAGTGGTTGGAACGAATTCAGAACATATACATTACTGTATAATTAAATGCAAACACATTTCTCAATAATTGACCCTGTTGACCTGGATCAAACTTGCACACAGAAGAACTCGGTCCTTTACTTAACCCAAGACACTTTCCGAATCCAAAAAACTTTGGACAAAACTTTTACTGCGACCACAATCGTGGCCGAAAGGATATCCCCCCAGACCCAGCCCGACCCCACCCTGTATATAACCTGCTATTGCAGGTAATATATCAACAACAAGATATCGACAACTACTGGTATACCATTTTCACTGTTAGTCGGCATGAGTAGGATATTCAATGTTAGCTTTTTATCTTCCTATCAGCTGTGCGCACCGGATCAACTTTATCTCTATCTAAGTATACATCAGTAGATTTTGAATAATTATTTTTGATCTCTAAATATTATCAGTAAAATCGTTAGCTTTGAACTTGTGGTAGCTGCTGATAAGAAAATTTCTTATCAGTACAAGCACCTATTCAATAACGTAGGCCAAATGAGCTTGCACAAGTGCAGGTTGTTGCCGTCTGACGAGTAAAACGATCCTTCATTTGCTTCTTACGAAATGTCCTCGATAATTTGCTTCCACATTTACTGAGCTAAGACTTTTCGTAGTAGCAAGTAGCACACATGTCATACGACGTACCCAAGCTTTCTAAATGAGGGCTTCAGTGGGTAGGATTCAATACACGATACGAGATTTTTGGCAGACCTACTTATGTTGTGCCGGATAACCTCATAATAAGTGTAGCAGATGCGGGAACTCAACTGACTGAGTGAGCATGAGCATACATTAAATATAACAAGGCATTTTGGAGATAAACTGTTTTCCATAATTATCCGCTACTCTCTACGTTGCGTTATAATAAGAGTCAGCTTAATTTATGAGAATTTCACTCAATGAACGCTTATCCAACTGAACTGCTTTGACCACCGATTTACAGGTCAGCTTGAACGAACTTTAACATTTTATTTTCCCGGCCGAAGTTGTGAGTTATCATATAGAGTATTTAAAGTAAAGGTTTGTCCGGCTGAAAATTACTATTTAGTATGCTTCTCGTCTGGGTTTCGTAATTTTCGGGGTACTGCGAATGTGCAAAGTCACCTACTGAAGTATTTCCATACTCTTCGTATCCCCCATAAGTATCACTCCCAACTTGAGGCTGAAACGCACATTTGCGAGAGGTGCAAAATGTCGACTTTAGGAAGGGGTATTTATGATGGATTTATAATTTTGAATCTAAAGGGGTTTGGAGTGAGGGGTACAACAACTGAAAACCTCACCTCTGGTTGGGTTTAATGAACAACTGCCCCTCTTTGACCCCTCTGACTTGCAATAATTACCAAATTTTTGGTTGTTTCCAAATTTTTGAAATTCTGGTTGTCGAGTCAGCTTTTTACGTATAAACACCAGATATATGTAAAAACTGTTTTTATAAAACTTAAGTCATGAGGAGCAAATTTTGAAGAGGGGTGAGAGGGAGGGTATTTGCTATTGGCGTCAGAGGGGTTGTGAGGGAATTAAAATGAACCGCTATTTATTACGAGCAGTTGGGCGGGGTTTTCAAATTCACATTTGTGCCCCTAAAGGGATTGTGTTAATTGGAAAGATGAAGGAAGGACAATATAATCGCTACATTGTGAGCAACAGGAGTTGTTATGAAGCAACCATGTCTGAGATAACCAAATGAATGCGTTTGTGGTTACTTATTAAAAACAATCAAAGCAACCTACGAGTTCAATTCGTAGGTTCAAATCATTTCATTCAATAAATTTCCAATCAAAACTGACTCATTGTTTGCTATGGCCGTTCACTTGCACGTGATCGACTACCACTTTGGAAAATGGAGAAAATAATGATGCAAATATCCGTGTCTGGGCCTCACGTTTGATCCCAAATAAACAACACTATTCCCAAACGTTGATGAACGAATATTTAATTTTCAGGTTGGTCAGTAAGCGTCAACAAATGAACTTCTCGTCTGTAACTGAACATAGTTAGTGCCTCCAACTCGCTCCAAATTTCATCTTGCCAGTACGTGGTCAGGTGTGAGATGTCTACCATTCCAGGAAGGAACACCGCGCGCGCACTCATCCAGTTCGCACTTGTTTTCACAAGTTTCGCTATACATCTCCAACCACTCTACCACTCTTCCTCTACATTACTACCCCGAATCTTGAAAAAATTAACAGTCAATGAGCCGCAGCAAGTGTGTTCCTTCACAGTATTACAAACTAATATGAATTCCACATTGGAAACATCTGCGGAATTATTGCATCTAACATTCAATAATTCTTACCCCGTCAAACTCTGGACCCATCTTTCGATCCCATTCCATGAGCGCCACTGGCCCAAGCATGGTTCTACCTGCAGGAACGTGGTAATAATTACTACTGGCATGGTAGACGAGCTATTTAATGTGTTACTCTCTCTGGCTGAAGCAGGGGAGCCCGCCCGAGATCGTGTCATAATCCTTGCCACCACCAGCTCGAACCTCTCCCACCTCGCAGAAAGTGAGACTTTCCAGAGCTTCCGCTTCATATACGCCGTCGAACTCGGCAGCGGCCGTTCCTGGTTCAAACGCCCAAACTCACAAGCAGTCCAGGTCGAGAACTTCGAGGCATCCTCCAGCCTCCCATTAATTTTTTCTGCTCGATTACACAGCTTAAACGGGGCCCACCTTCGCTTATCCTACTTATTCGTTCCTCCGTTCATCATTCGGGGGTCTGGCGGAGAAGTTAAGAAGGGCTTAAGCTACTCAATATTCCAAACTGCGGCGTGCTATTTCAACTTCACCTTCCAGTGGGTCCTCCCGCCGGATCCTAGGGAAGGAACTGGGCGCCTCCTACCAAATGGCTCATGGACGGGGATGATGGGATCCCTTGTGAGGGATGAGGCAGACATTGCAGCAGCAGCAAGTGTGACGAGGGAGCGGCTGGATGGCCCTTTCGAGTTTACCAACTTTTACTACCCAACCTATGGGACGTTTGTCACGTCACACCCGCCACTGGCTGTCCGCTGGGAATCGCTTGTGAAGCCTTTTAATGCGGAAACCTGGCTAATACTCCTCATTACCCTTACAACAATCGCGGTTGTGTTTGGAGCCTTGTTGAAGATGGAAAGGAAAATAATGCCTGTCGTATTCAAAACAGCTCGGCAACCAACTTTTTGGCAGTTCGCACTCCCGCTCAGATTGCTCCTTGAGCAAGCAGCGACGGAAGTCCCGCGGAAAATCCGTCCCCTCTTTGCTCTCTGGTTGTGGTTGTCATTGGTGATGGGGACGAGCTACAAGGAGAAACTATTTGGCTTCATAACATTTCCAAAGTACGGGGAGATCCCCCAGACGATCGCTGAGCTGGCAAAGCGCCCGGATTACAACGTCCTCTACACGTACTGGAAAAGCGTCCTCTTTTACAGCTGGGAGAGCACCAACCAGAGCAGTTTCAAATCCGTATTCAGCCGGTTCGAACGAGTTCGGGGGGCCGCAACTTGCGTCACGCGGGCTGCAGTGGAGCCCAGGACAGTTTGCATTGCTTACAACTACGAGCTGGACACTGCATTGGCGGCGAATCTCACCTACGATGAGGACTTTCACCCGGTCTTCCTGTCTCAGGAGATTTTTTTTTCCGCGTTCAACTACATTCCCTTTCGACGCGGTTCATTGTACTTGGACTCCTGGAAGTGGATTGCGTCCAGCTTCCGGGATTTTGCCTTGCCCTACAAGTGGGTCAAGGATTTGAAACGTGAGTTCCAGAGTAAGGGCTTAACCTGGTTGCGGGAGCAGGCGGAGAGCAAAGTTCTGGATGAAATAACGAGACTAAAGTCAGCAATGCAGAAAGTACCGCGGCCATTGAAGATTGATGAGCTGCTCGTTCTGTTGGTCATTTATGCGGTAGCTTGTTCTGGTAGTTTCTTGGTATTTTTAACCGAATGCAGGTGCCTGTCCTCGTTGACCAGGAGATGGCGTAACTTTCAAAAAATGACATCTCAACCCCTTGCTCATGGTGGGCGAAATTTAGACAGGCTCTCTGAAGGGGAGTTTTGTAAGTCGGTGACCTGTTGCCCCTTCGTAACATGAGGGTGAAAAATGAGCCCGGGAAATTTAACATGATGCGGAGATCCTATGAGACTTCAGAGGCTGAGATGTCTGCTGGCAACCGTGCGACCAGAACGTAAAGAGAACATAACATAGTCATTAGTGAACAAATGAAATCGAAATAGGTACTCCAATGGATTTGCTAGAGTTTGCGTAGTTATAGTTTATAGTACAATCGTACTACGGAATTTCACAGAAGATTAGATTAACGCAATGTTATGGCCACAATGAGGGCTCAATTTGGTAATTACAGGTCAAACTTTTGAACTGACTTCAAATTTCATTACGAAAAGTTTAAAATCCGTCATGGTGTTCTTAAAGGCAGTGAAGTCTTTCAAAATATGCTGCAACTACACGAGGAACCTGGATGAAGCAATAAGGCTACTGAAAACAGATAACTCCGACTCTTTTGAAAGATTCAACCTTCTACGTAATCACTATTGCGTCATCCGAGTTGATGAAATAACATTTACCACCTATCCTTTATCCCACTTCTTTTGAGATGAGCAACGTGTATTTGGACAATCCATTAAATATGCAGTCTCTTATTAATTTATATGCCTGTGCTTCATTGTACTGCAGCGAAAGCAAATGGATTTATTTCAAGGCAGTTAGCTGAAGAGTTTTAATTTTTTACACTTGTATTACTATTACTGCTATAATACAGAGTTTGCCGCTCTGTCTGTGAGCTGCGTCGTGCTTGGATTGAAACAGATTCCCAAGGTGTAGGAACAACAGATGCGAAGAGACAGTAGCGACATTTTAAGTGCTATGGAATCAGCATTTTTGGACAACATAGCATCAACATTATTTTATATTTAAGGAATCAGTAATTAACTACTAAAGTAAACCCCTCATGGGATGATAAAAACATGCTCTAAGTACGCAAAAGTGCAAGTTTTGCATAAGTTTGAAAAAAGTGAACAATTTGAAAAACACCAAAGGGGAAACACTTGGGAGCATAAAATTTCTAATGGGAAATCTCCTTTTAAATTTCCCAAAACCAAACTCTATGAAACTTATAATTTCAATAATTTGGAAACCAGGACAAAGTTGGGCGAACGTCTTTAGGATTATGGTATGCTAGGGGAGGGTAACACATCCTATAAATCTTGGTTGGATCCGCCGTGGACAGTAGGGTAATCCTCCTGTTTAAGTCTTAACTTGCAGATCTGCAAGGCCAACGGACGATTTCTAAAGCATAACGGTATTTTCGCACAGTGCAGCTGTTTACTCTCGTCTCATACAAATGGTATTTCCCATGTGATTATTTACTTGAAAATAAGAATGCTACCACTTATTGCTGCAAAACTACTGGAGTTTTTAGCGCATGACATCACTGTCTCATTATATTAAACCTCGCATTATACGAAAGCCCTATGTTGTCTGCAAATCTTTCATGCACGCCACCTCTCTCAACCGGTATCGCCGCAAGACCAGCCCGCTCACCGAACCAAATAAGACCGCCGAATACGCAGAGGGTCATACAAATGACTAGCAATATAAGAATATCTCTAACCCGCAACGCCTTTGGACGTGTCCATTTGATTTGTTTCATCGTCTGGATCCTCTCCAGCAATGTCCCGTCCCTCTGCTGTCTCAACCACTCCAGACCCTCCCTCCGCTGTTCCCTCACAAATAACTCAACCCATCTCATAGGCAATCCAAAGTCTCTGAGACTCGACGAAATCCACCTCCACGAGTCCCAGTAAACAGAGTCTTTGGTTAGAGCAATATAATTGTATGTCAAAAAGTACATCTCTGTCGTCCTAAAACCGGGCTCGAACTGGGTATCGTATGTCAAGTTCTTCGCCAGAGCTGATTCCAGCTCGAAATTGTAAGCAACGCAGACGGTTTTTGGGTGGAGGACCGCTCGAAGGACGCAGTTATCTGGCCCTTTAACTCTATCAAATCTTTGAAAGACTTTGTGGAAGTTCGCCTGTGTCGTACTCTCCCACGTAAAGTACAACACACTCGGCCAGTAGTTAAAGAGGATGGTATAATCAGTTCGTGTAGCCAAACCGTCCATTGTTCGTGGGATTTCAACGTGTGTAGGGAAGGTAGTGAAGAGAAAGAGCCGCTCCTTGTATCCCGTTCCTATTACAATGCTAAGAAAAAACCAGAGTCCCGCTAGAAATCGAAGTTTTCTTGGTATGGACGGCAGCCCCTGTTCCAGGAGTAATGCTGCAGGCAATCGGATTGACTTATAAATCAAATCCACGCGATATCTTTTCAATTTCGCTAACCTATACGGCCATGTTTCCGAGCTTAGCATCCAATAGGCAGTACAAGTAAAGAGCAGAAGCGTGAAGAACAGCGCCAGCCAAGTAGTACATCGGAATGGCTCGATTAGAATTCCCCAACGGAGCGCCACCTCGGGATGGGCTGTTATGAAGGAACCGTATACTGTATAGTAATAGTTTGTCAGTTCAAAAGGGCCATCCAAACGGTCCTTCGTCGCGCTTACAGATATTGCTATCTCCGCATCCCCATCCGCCACAAGGCCGAGCATCCCCGTCCATGTCCCGTTCGGCAGCAGCCTCCCAGTTCCTCTTCCCCTGGTGGGCAAGACGTAGTTGTAAGTATAGTTGAAATTTTCCGCAGCTGCTCTGAACAGGGAGTAGGAGAGCCCTTGATTAAAGTTTCCCATCTTATCTCGGAGTAAAAATGGGCTAATTATAATTCCAGAAATCCGGAAATGAGCCTCGTCTAGATTGAGCCGCTTGTTAGAGAATACGGGAATATCCGTTTGTGTCCCATGGAAGAACACAGAGGGACTCTTTGGGTCCTTGTAGAAAGTCATCTGTGTATCCCAGGCAAAACCGCATGCAAAACGGAGGGAGCCCATGCCTTTCTGCGTGAACAATGATTGTAGTAGGACCTCACTAAGGGTGAGGAAGATAAAGTGATCCCGCATACCTGATCCACCCACGGAACTTACGAAATCAGCTAAAGATAGTGTTCCGAAGGTGTTCAGATGTGGAACAAAGATGTACGTATGACAATGTTTTGTAAACTTGAGGGGACTTCTCGGACGCAACAGTCTTCCTGTGGGTCGTTGTTGATGATATCCTGTTAAAGTGCGAGGCAACCAATAGGCGAACTTCGGGAAAATGGACCAAGTTGAGGGAAAATAATTTTCCAGCACAAAAGTCGGGGGACAGAGTTCCTTCCCTTGGGTCATGCCGTAGGTCAGTAGGAATTTGCGAATGGACCGATGGGAGCACTCAGCGCATGATTCTTGATCTTGTAATGATATGGGGTCGTGCGGAAAAGAAACAGTAGCAAGGTTAGCCCAAAGAAGGAGCCAAAGCGCCATCATGATTCAATTGTCGTCCTTTGGAATGCTCTAAAATGAATAGCGTCGAACCTTCTCCCGGGTATCACAGATCACTGACGAGACTATAAAAGACAGAACTGATCCTTTTGGTGGAGGGTTTGATCCGACCTGAATGGCCTTTGCGCAAGTTGGTTCCCACGACTTCATGATTGCACAGTTTGAATGCTCTTGTTGCATCTCACCTTCTTAATTTAATATGGATTTCAAAATGAAGCGTGGACAGTCAAGAAACGAATAATTTAAAAGCAAGGGCGATGTAAATAAACTTGGCTAAACTACATGATTATTAGTCTACCTGCAGCCTGCATGGAAGGAGTGTACGAGTAGCCGGAATGGAATGGAAGTCCGCCGTCCACATTATTTGCGGACCAGATTTTACGTAAGAGCTCTTCTGCGAAGCATAGACTGTGTGTGCCGCATTAATAGTTTTAATGGTTGTCGGAGTTTGTACACTGGCATTCAGACATTATTATCAATTCTAATATGCACCAGAGATTACCGCTTGACCCGAAAAGTTCATTAGCCGTCCTTGGTATTTAAGACTCAGCTCACGCTGTGTGATAAATGTAAAATTACAACGTTTAAAATAATAGTTAAATATAATTATTATTGCTATTACTGTCCGGTATAATATCCATGTATTATTCTGCTTATGCGATAAGGTGACAAAGTACTGTCTATTGGAACTTCACCGGCAGTTTCACATACGTATCACCATGTATAATTACTTTGTCACAAATACCATCAATTAAGGCAGGTAACTTGACGCGCTTCCGTAAATTATAACAACCCAATTCTCGAATTTGGTTTGGGTGAAGTGGCAAGACAAATATGGAAGCAGTGCAATTTTACGTTTCATGTGCTGAGTACTTTGTCAAATCAATTTCGTCAGCCCGTGATTTGGACATCACAGTAAAAACTCAGTGGTGATAACGCACAAGTGAACACACAACGGATTAAAAGCGGCGCAGGTTCTAAAAGCACGTGAGTTTTGTTACAGGGCTTAAGAAAGAATGAAGAAAATCACATATTCGATTCACTAAAGCCAACAAATATATGATGTTGGGATAGGAGGAAGAATACATTGCAATTATGAACTTAAGCGCTCCATGTAAAGGTTGGCCAGTTGCTACCTTGTCTGAAAATGAATGGAAAAGCCAATAACAATATGGCATATGACAGGTTTTGTAATGAACTTAAGATTTGTAGCAGTAGCATTCATAAAGTACAATACCTAATGCAATTTCATCTTTCTGAGGTTGTCAAAGTTGAGCTGCTTCTTACTTCAGACTGTGCAAATGACGTGCCTTTCCTTAATGGTGAGTTTCTAGTGAGATTTTCCGTTGCATTTTGTATTAAATGCGTGCCCAGTCTTACATAAAGTCATCGAATTAACAGCAAAACAAGCTTAACCTCGTCGGACAAATATCACTCACGACCGACTTTTAGAGGTAAAGGGGGAGAGAGGCGTCTCAGCTCATTTTGACTTGTGTGATTTTATGCTGACAAAGTAAGGTTGCGTTGCAAAGGCGTAGACTGTATTTTCCTCCACAACAGCATAGGTTTCGGGTAAATTGCAAATCCGACACGTTATTAAGTAAATTGGTCCGGCATATGTATGAAATGCTTGTTGTTACTCCAGTAACTGCTAGCGTTTAGCAAATAAATTCCTTCCAACTAAGACAGGTGTAGGCGAATATATGTACATACACCAGGTAAAAGTTTTGAAGAGTTGGTTCCGTGGTTCCGTCCTCCTATAATAGGATTTTTAATATCCTGTTATAGAAATTATTAATAAAGTTAAAAAGTTTAATGCTCAAATTGGCGTGGTGTGATTATCAAACGCTCAATTTTGCTGTTAAACGGACTGACACTTTGGCTCAGAGGGCATAGTTGGTTCTAGATTGGCGTAATTTTGCCAAAACCATCGTAGAACTGTACGATTTGCAGAACTCGAAGTTATACTTTAAAGTGCTGGTCCAAAGAAATGCATGCAAGTTCGGGGTACCCAAAAGTGTCATTTTTGACAAATATTTTGATCGATGTTAATAGAATCAATGCTGAGGATATGATATACACTATGTACTTCAATTTAAAATGCAAATACTCAAGCAGAACCAGATTTAATTTGAATTAGGAACACGATCATGCAAGGGACTTGAGAGTTACATAAAATGACAATTTTTTTGAGGTAATACAAGTTAACTATCAGGTTGCTCCATCTTTATTTATGCCTCATTCCTTTATAGAACAATTGGTCCAGTCCAAATTGGACTGGACCAATAGTTCTGACAACAAAAAATATAATTGAAAATAATGCTCTTATTGCATTCATTCATTCATTTAATGCAGAACACACAACTTAACAAATTATTACAATTAAATCACAAAATAAAAAATTCTTTAGTATAACTTCGCAGTCTAAGCAACCTAACCAGCGAAAGGTCATGACGATGAGCTTTTGGATTGTAATCACAGTTCTCTGGCTATCTCAGAGGGGGATGATGATGACATCTTCACCCTGGTGGAGTAATACCGCATTTCTCACCTTCAACGTCGTGTAGCTCTGAAATAGTACGAAATGTACTTTATTACCAAATTTTGATTACAAGCTTGAGAATGGCACAAGCTGCTAAACTCAACTTACCCTTGTCCGAGCACATGGCCCTCTGTAAGTCGCAGCAGTTCCGATAAATCTTTCCATCACTTCCACAGCGTGGGTCGGATTGTGGTAAACAAATGAATAACATGACTGTACCCGGAATACACGCTCGTCTTTCACATTTGCGCCTGACTACCTCTGTAGATTCCGAATTTATCTGAACGAAGTATGCTATGAGAAGCACTGAGACAGCTGGCAGACAGGCCTTGAGCATGTTGAGGTTGACGCTATTCTTCGCAAATAGGATTCTAATTTGAAGCGTCAATGTCAACACCTTTCTCCACATTCCATAAAATGCAAATGAATGCAGCTTGAACGATCCTTATTTTATATTCACCTTGTTTTAATCTTAACGACTAACCAGGTCTCCCCAAACTGTAGTTGTCAGGGAAAAGTTTTATTACAAGCCTGGCGTAGTTTAAGAAATGAGATAATCCCAAAATCTATCGTACCTTCAGGACCTGAAAATGTCCATATTCTGAAAATTGAGGTCCCACAGATTAAGCGCCTAAAGGTTCTATTTTTAAGTTCTACCGGACCTGACCATGAATAACTGAATAATATTTACGGAGCATAGATGTCAAAAAATGATTAAACGCGTTATGATGAACTGTTTCAAAGTTCAATGAGATTAGTTAGGTGCATCCTGGAATCCTAAATCAGATCATTCAGCCTGGAACATCAGGCTCCGTCAGTAGCATTTTAATCGTGAGGAATTTGTCCCTAAAATTAGTTCGTGTTCTTTTGCGTATTCGGACCTCCATCCTTCAGAATTGGGTTTGAACCTGTGTAAAGTGCCCTAGTTTATTCCCGTACATATAAACCGGAAAATCCAATAGCATTGGTAAATGCGATTATTTGAATGAAGATCATGATAATGATCCGCATATCTAGTAATGATTCATGTTATTAGCTTACCGTAGTGTTCATTGGTAACCCGCTACCGTCGTGTATTGGTGGGTAAAGCTTGAGCTCTTAGCAGCGGTAATTCTGCCCGCACCTCCATTTATGTATGACACTGCAGCCAAAGTGTTGTTATCCTGCCTCCATCAAATGTTACGGGGTAATTTCATAGCAATCCGGAAGGGTTTGTGCACCAAGGTGCTCAATTTTCGAATTCCTCGCAGTGTATGATCCTCCCACCGAGTACTTTACATTTCGCGCTATGGTTCAGACGTCGG
>WJFA01001767.1:0-19161 GCA_009870155.1 Pseudobourletiella spinata
GTGTCGGAAGCAACTGGCGGAGGTCTTGGAGAAAGAGAGCTCTCGTTGGCAGAATGCACCGAATTTCGTTTCACTCCTAGCGCTGGAGGCGGTTAATGATTTTTGTTCCGGAATTCACTGAGTTCCTCCGAACCCGCTGTCCCTGTCATCCAAGTCAAGTATTTCGTAATTTGCTCCAAGTCTCTTCGAGTGTCGAGTGAGCCTATCGTCAAGCCCCGCTCGACCCCCTCCCCCGTCCCTCACTTTTCTCCGCCTTTTAATTTTCAACATCATTAAAATGAATGTGCACGCCTTGGCTTGGCTTTTTGTGGAAGGGGCAACATGGAGTATGGAGGTGCAGATATGTATATTGGATGCTGGAAGTTGTGTGGGTATGGCAACATTGGCGACACCACGTACTAGTACTAAATATGTGACCCACACATTGGCACAGAGGGAGCCTGACACGTCCGTGCGCAGATATTTATGGGCACTTGACACAATCACGAGCACGTATACACATGACGTATAGGCAAGTGGGGAAGTCATAGAAATTGCGATGGCAGCACACATTCAAACTAAGGCCTGTGATGACACGCGTGCGGACCAAGGCAGGTCCGAAGAGGAGGCCACCCTCATGTTTGCTGCACACTGTATCACCCAGGTGCATCATGACGCACACGCTTTTGGCGTGCGGAATTCGTACATGAACATGGCGTACACTTTGTACGCACAAACGCACAACGCACAGGGTGACACTGACGCGCAAGCTCAAAAAATAGAGGTGTATACTGATGCAGAAGCGCATAACTTTGAGACGTCCGCTGACAATCGTATAACTTTAGGAACTTCAATTTTAATAAACAATTTTGTGAATTACATCGAAAACTAGTTTTAGAAACGAAGTTTCAATAAATACAATTATTTTCTGGTGTGGGTCGGAGGAATCCAGCTAGTTGTGGATATGGCAGGTTTTGACAAAAATCAAAAGTGGACATGGTGGGTCTTGCAACTGAGCCAAAAATCAAATGCTGGCTTTCGCAGTTTAGCCGTCGAATTGCTGTTCATCCCAATTTACCTCCCCGCACTCTCACCGACCTCAACCCTAGTTGCCTTCAAACCCTGTAAGTGAGGGATGAGAGGCTTGGGTTAGCAGCCTTTAAAAGTCCTCTGGATTTCTATTAAGCTGACAGAGTGTGAATTACGCCTCGGGCCATTCATAAGAGCATAATCGTGTTCTTTAGAAAGTCCCTCGCTGCTGGCAAAACTTATCAGCTCCCAGTAGACGGCTTTCATCCGCTCCCACACACCTTCGGGCCACCGTGGGCTGGTATAGGAATTAAAGGAGCTCTCCGGGTCTATACTGTGAAGGCAAAAAAGTGAGATCTTACCTTGGGAAGAATCTCCGGATTCCCCCCCCCCACCTCCATCCGCCCATAAATGAAGGGGAGCTCGTGGGAAGTTGGGAGGAGGAGGAGGTGCTGTGTGCGAGTAGCTCCGAGGTAATGAGCTTAATTCAACTGGGACCGTTGCCTGTTGATAAGGCTCAAATTGCCCTTACAGTGAGAATGGAGCTCCTCACCTAATGTCCGCCTTGCTAGACTAGAAGAGTCTTTTCATTCCCCCGGGTGGGGGGGAGAGAGGTGTCGGCGACGGCAACATCCGGAAACCATCCAACTCTCTGCGGTAGTGGCTGCCGTGATCATCGACCTGGCATCCTGGCGTCGTTCCTGCAAGAATGGAACTTTTTCTTATTGTACCATGAATTCGCAATTTGCGGGAGCTTTCCCAACAACATCCACGACTCTGGCGGAGTACGAAAAGGGGAGCAAAGCAACTTTTCCGTGTCATATGTTGACTTGCTCATCTCTGATAACGACGTCATTGAGCAAGTATTAGTCGTAATGGAAGGGATACAGTGGCATAT
Source organism: Pseudobourletiella spinata (assembly GCA_009870155.1). Taxonomy (NCBI): domain Eukaryota; kingdom Metazoa; phylum Arthropoda; class Collembola; order Symphypleona; family Bourletiellidae; genus Pseudobourletiella; species Pseudobourletiella spinata. The sequence continues at coordinate 1,907 of WJFA01001767.1, forward strand.
GCCAGCTCCTCCCGAATGGAAGTCAGGTACAGGGGCCTACCCAATAATGTTGGGTTACTCATCCTCCTCATGCCATGACTCCAGGGCGACGTCCGTGGCGTCCCGAGCGGGCCAAACTCGTTTGGTTTTAACCCAAATTCAAAGCCCTTGCCTCCAATCATTCTCCCGCCTCCATTTTCAAACTTTCCCCGAGTAAGACCCGAATGGACACTTGAACTTTCTTCGGCAAGGATACTCTCAGCGGGATCATCATCAGGGTTTGCATTGAAGCGTGTTTCTTCGCACGGGCATCCAGGCATGGCTCGAGTCAACCAGTGAGCGGCTGAGTTACCCGTGCGGCCTACCAGCCATTATTGCGTGGGTGAGCACCCCCGGGGGCACATCAAACCTTCAGTGACTAGTTATCCCCAAGGCATGTGAAACCCTGAGTGATTAGGCAGCCCCAGGGCACTTCAAACCCTAAAAGACTAGAAGTCTCCAGGGCTCATTAGCCTCTGAGTGGAAGGGTATCCCCAAGCCACATGAGCTACCCACCCACTCAAGGGTCCCTGAGAGTGAGCGATTGAGACCCTCTGGGACTGAATCCCGCTGGATCTACGAATGGAATTAAGTGGGAATTACATGGCTCAGCTGAAGTGACAACGGCGGTTTCTTTCAAAAATTGAAAATTCTAAAATCCACCCACTCAAACCCCCTCAGAACTGGACTGCTCAAGTTACACTGTACGATTGAGTGGTGAGCAGACTACTGCATATGATATGACATGGGCGGTGACTGGGAAAGATGATCTTTGCGGGGATCTGATGACCCAGATCCTTGACAAAAGTTTCTGTCATCATCCTCATCAGGAGCGCCATCATACATGATCTTGAGAGGAGAATAGAGGGAGGGGAATTGACGATAAATCTAGGTCCCCGCCGTGAGTTCCAAGGTCAGCGTCGTAGGAAACCCCTTGAATATGACGGCCATTAAGCCAACTCCGAGCTGGAATGCCGTTTTCGGGGGGGGGGCGGCCACAAGTTAAATTTTATGAGGCTGAGCAAGCGGAGGGAGGATAAATATTTATTCATGCTCAGGCCATTGGGATCGGCTCTTCCCCATTTGTCGGTTGTTCGGAACAATTCGGTGGGTGGAAGGGGAAGAGCCGACGAGGAAGTACCCAAAGAAAACTAATAATAATCCGGTAATAAAAAAAAACTTGGTTTTTCCTTGGTTTTTTTTCCAGCGGGAACAGACGAAGGGAGGAAGAGGAACCTCGGGGTGAACTCCGAAGACCCGCAGCAGTGGGGCTGAGAGGAGCGGCGGACCGGAGAATGCACAAATATGTCACTCCTCTACCGATTTGCCAAGCTCCCTGATCGGGGGAACAGTCATGTGTTTACGTTCGTGGTGACCAAGTCAGTGACGCGGGACTTGCACCGGGATGTCACCTCCAAGGAGTTTGTGTACGGCTACCAAAAATGGGCCATCACCTTCTCCCGCACGGAGAAGGTGCTCGGCGTGTACCTGGTGTGGCGGAATCCGTCGGAGGGGATGCGCGTCTACGTCGACTTCTCCTTCACGCTCCTCAACCGGGAGCACTTCAGTGCGAACGAGACGTTCAGCGGGAAGCAGGTCAAGTTTAGCTTCGACTCCCCCGCCCAAGGGAACCGCCGCTACATCCCCGTTCATGACCTCTACGCCCGGAACTTTGCGGATCGGAATGGGGAGTTCCAACTCGAGCTCCACATCAGCTCCATCCGGACCATCTTCGAGGCGGACCTCCGGATGCCCAACTCCGCCTACATTAGCAACATTTACAAGAACTGTCCCAACCCCCGGAACAATAATAATCTCAAGTTGGAGACGATCTACTTCAACTTTGGCGGCTTTGACTGGAACGTGGCCGTGTTCCCCAATGGGAGGGACTCCTCGGATGAGCGGCTTGTCGTGTACTTGAACCGACTCACCGGCTTTGACCACCAGTGCCGCGTCCGCTACATCATGGTCCTCGGTGAGGGGGAGCGACGGATTGATTCCGGCCTCCTCGACGACATCTCCGACACGGATGGCAAAAGCTACGGCTGGGCTCCGCGAATACGACTGGCAGACCTCGTCCATCGAGTCAACTCTCCCGTAAGTCTCCCTGGCAGATCCTCCAATGTCATTGTCCTTGTGCACAACCAGAATCTGTTGAGAGAGTGCTGGGGGAAATATGACGAAGGTCAGCGAAGGACCGAGGCCACAAAGAATGTGTGTGGACGCACATTAGGTTATTGGCACACATCAGAGGAGAAGTCTTCGTCGTGGGGGCCCTTTTGCATATGATCCAAATGATTAGGAAGCTGCTCCGTCACACCGTATGGGGACGAGACGGTCCCTTCTCATGCTGACACACAGATGCCAACCAACCACGGTTTTGCTATATTGACGGGCAGTGGGGCAAGAGAAGTGTAGCACGCTAGCGTGGATAATCAAGTGATCCGCTAAATTCAAATGGCAGGGGTGACAAGGAGATCAACTGAGCAGAGCTCAAGAGCCTGCTGTCCACACTCTTGTATTTTTCCGCTTGCCTAAATACTCGCACGCGTATGCGCATGTGCATACAGACACACTTGTGCACATGCACTCCCACACACGTTTGCATACTAACAAATTACACGAGTCTCAACATATCCACTCACAAAAGTATTCAGACATGGGACCACAAAACAAACGACTATACTCACTTATGAGAACACACACATACTCACAAATTCACATACAATTACACGCATAAAACACGTGTTGAAAGTTCAATGTGCGAAATACGGACCGCAAAGTTCGCTCAACTCATCGCCCAGCTGTAGGGCTGTGACAGGGCCGTGCCTGGAGCACCGCAATAGTGAACAACAGCAGCAGCCCGCACCAGATCATTATAAGTTGAGTGAGTTGTTGATTTGAGCACTCGGGTGATCCCACTGCCGGGCTCCGCTCTGACATCAACCTCATCCCCACAAACTTCCAGCATGAGTCATTCTGACGGTTGTCACGAGTCGTGAGGCCCTGCATATGCTTGTCGCTGCTTCCATCTCCCACAACTCCCCACCGCGTCACGGTCACATCCCAGGCAATGAGGATCAATCAATTAATTACTCCAACAACTTTTCCCATTTCGTCACAGGATGACTTTAAATGCTCACTTGTTATCCCGACGGCATCAAAGGGCCGCCGCTCATCCTCAATTCATGGGATGGGAGAGTGATTCGGGTCAACGAGGGCTCTCGTATATGTCCATTTATCCCTGTCCATTGCCCCAATTCATCGGACTATACCCCGCTCTCTCTCTCTCTCTCTTTCCCGGAAAATACATATATCCCCGCTCTTTCCCACCACACACACACACACGCACACACAATGGTTCTCGTCGAAGCTTTACGTAATTAAAGTATTGGGCGGCGGACGAGACGTAAGTGAGTGCGGCGTGGCAGATGTGCTGTGAGTGGTGATGAGCATACTCATATCCGCGGTTTGAGCAATTCACAGTCCTATTTTCACATGCTATTATTGAGGGGAAATGGAGGCTCGTCTGGACCTCCCATAATCCAGTTACCGTTTCCACCGTCCCGATTCCCTCACTCAGTCAGTCAGTCAGTCAGCAGCTCCGCTCACCAGTCAGTCCACCGCTTCGAGACAACACACAGGCCGTCCCTCCGGACGTTGAGCAGGGACACTAATTTGCTGGCCTTTGTTGGCCGATCGGGTTATGGTCAATCGTAAATCTCACGATCATGGGATCAAATGGAAAGATCTCAGCTGAGCATTGACCGCTGTGGGCATGGACAGCGTCATGTGGCGGGTGAGTTGGGTTAGTAGGGTGTAGTAGCGTGTGGAATTTAGCGGGGTATTTGAATCCATCGTCGGATATCTTAATTGAGGCGTTAGACTTGTACGAGGAGGAAGTTTCACCAGGAATTGTCAGTTTTTGCGGAGAGATTATCAATGGTAAGGCCGCACACTATTTCCAATGGGGGAATTAGGTAAAGTCGCCAAGTGGAGTGACAGTATCATGGTTTTCCTATAAGGCCTCATCCGCTGCACATTACTGTAGTAATAACAAGGGTTTATTTCTGATTTAAAATTTGCACACCAATCATTGCTCATGACTTTAGGAAGCTTAAGGAGATTTTCAGCCCGAGAAGTTGGGGTTGTAGCGGGTAGTGTAGGTGGGGTAATGAGCATTAATTCATGGGAATTCCTACATCTGTTTATTTTTCTGTGGGAGGATGAATGCTGTGAGGTGGAAGATGTGAGCTTAGCCGTAATATTAATAAGGCTACAATATTAATAAGCTGTATTACGAATGACGCAGGGCATATTCTCCGAGGAACATTACCATCTGAGCCATTCCAGAGGATGATATGCGGGAGCGTCAGAGGGGGCTCATGAATCATGATCGAGTTATCACGTTTCCCCTCCTGCCACTCTTCGCCCTGGCAGCCACCTGGTTCCGCTCTATTTAAAAGTGTGCACATGAGGATGTGATACTTAATAGGATGCGGCCCATATATTGTATTCCCCCACATAATGTTTCCGATCAAGCCGGGGAATAATGGCTGATTGCAGAGATGCTGTTGCTGGCTCAGAAGAGCCTCTCCCATTCCTCACTATTTACAAGGCGGTTCGGCTACACATTCTCCTCCATTCAAAGCCCGGGCGGGACCATGAATGAAAAACCTCGGCTTATCCCTCAATTAAGTGGATACATGAGAGACCGACCGGAGGCTTGAGCATATGCACGTGGAACCCCTATTCACTCTAATAGGAGCCAGGGGAACGGATTTGGAAAAAAAACATCCTTTAGCCCGTGTCTCATGTCAGTGGGGAAAACTCGCTGGGTTGAGAAGTTTCATCTTCTCCACTTAATTGCGCCTAAATACATGAGACGACCATTCAAGGCGCATGACAGAAACCCTGGGAAATCTTAGACCAAATACTCAGTAACATGCTTTACCTCACATCATATGCATACATATCATACATACAGACACATACACATTTACATATATACATATATATGTATATATGTATGTATATATATGCATCGCATGGAGGTTCTGGTGGTGTGAGTGAGACACGGGCGGACGTCTGGACTGGAACTGTTGGAGTTGGTGGATGGGCACATGTTTGATCAGACAGCGTTTAGAATGTGCCATTACCTAATCGAGTATATATTTTTTCCCACTGACTCTCCCGGGGTGGTGGTGGGAACCATGGTGGGCTTACATACTCTCTCCTCCAGTAGTGATTTAGTGTGGAGGGACAGAGTGACGCTCCTGGGGAGCGCCTGCAGTCACTTTCTACTCTCACTCAATGCTTTCTCCGCACCAACAATTCTATTAACTCTCTCTCTCTCTCTCTCTCTCTCCATCTCCCTCCCTGTTGTGCCCGAGATGAATGTCAAGACTCTTTTCCTCTAGTTTATATACATATATATACGTGTATACTACGGGCCGATTTGAGAGGGAATTCCAAGAGCCGCTTTGTATGTATGTGCTGTGTACGTGCTTGTATGTGTGGTGAAAGTGGAGAAAGATAGAACCTCCACACCATTTACTCGTACATTCTCACTCTTTCTCCCCAACTATCTTCCATGTCTCACGTAAACGCTTACATACATGCATACATACATACATACATACATATATCTATAAATATGTACATACCCTTATATACCATAGGAACTTGACTTGGATGCCCTTAGGCACGAGGCTATAAGATTTTTTTACAGTGGTCCTCTGTGAGTCGACTAGAAGTTCAATATATAACTACTTGCTCAAGTTACACAGACACACCCACATACACACACGGTAGTGTGTTCCCGCTTGCCCCTACCCGACACGAAATGAATAATTGAAGGGGAAATTTTCAAATTTGTTCCAATTTTTCCCGCGTTCCCAACGAAACTCATTCCTCAACTCCCAAGGTTTCCCCGTGTGCCTATCCTACCACAGTTCACACTTGCCCTTGTCACGTTCGTCCACCACCGAGGTGAGCGTGGCAACTGGATCCGTTCCGGACAGCTCACCGACCAAATTCACCTCGTGGAACTCTTTTGGGATTCCAAAAGAATACACATTCACACACACATACACAAACACACACACACAAACTTACGCATACATACACATGCAAATACATACGGTTCATCCCACTTCCTTCATGGGTCACACTTCTCACTTCCGCTGACAGTGCCTTGAAAGGATCTGAGTGTATTTGAGAGTGAAGGGAAACAGGTTTTTCCACTACGTTTTAAATTCATCTAAAATGCATCACTTTTCCTGAGATTAGTTTCCCTCCTCCTCCTCCTCCAATTTCTTAAATTCCCTGACTCTCTCTCTCTCTCTCTCAGGTCGGATCAAGAGAGCATGTTGGAGTGGGCGAGAGCGTGTGGGTGAGTTCCAGGGGGTTCCTGTATATTTAAAGAGCGTTCCAGGAGAGCTGTTTATCAAACCATGTATATGATTTCTCACTAACCATCAGAGATGTCAGCCGGAGGTGAGGTAGTACTGTTAGTAGTAGTAGTCGTCGTCGTAGGTAGAATGGGGAATATAACTCTGGAGAATCCTCTCCACTTCACATATTTTTTTCCCTCACAGCCTTGAGCCCGTTCCGGGGATGATATAGGCTCATTGGACAGGGCTTTTACGACGCATAAGTCGTCAAGCGGCGGAATTTTACACACACCGTCCCCACGTCTCAATAAAGTCATCCTCCCTCCGTGTGGAACTCTCAGCCCTCACTACCCTTCCAATGCCTTCCTACAGGCAGAGTAGGGGAAGCATTATAATTAAGGGATTCCTATAAACCAAGTATAATGACTCTACTGTCATTCCGTCCCCTGGCGTTTACGCGGGAGATCGTCTGAGGAGAGTGAGCCGGGATCCGGAGCTCCTTATAATGACTTTGATTGGCTCCTAAAGGGCGGCTCCAATGACTCGGAATTGTCCCGAGCTCTTCGGCTCTTCATATCCCATTATTAGCCCAATAGCTGGCTCCTAGTATGAAAATTAGCCCCATTCTTTCCACTTTCCCACCCACTATTTACCCAACATCACGTCCTTTCTCGGGGATCCACAAAGTGGTTAAGAGCTCCCGCGTGCGCCTGTGTCTGTCCGTATGTATCTCCCTTTCCACATATATGAGCCGTTCCTCGTGTGTGCCCATATGAATGTGAGTTTCAATATGTGTGTGTGTGTGTGTGTCCGCATGTACGTACGTTTTCCGGTGTGTTCGTCAGTATGTCCGTTTCAACGTGTAAGCGTCTCCGTGTGTACCGGTTTTCCCGTAGGTGTGTGTGTGTGTTTGTGGGTGTGTGTGTGTGTGTGTGTGAGTGACCATGCTCATGTGCATGTGCGTGTCCATAAGTGTGTGTCTGTTTCCCTGTGTCTTACTCCTGCAGGCTCCAAGCGGACCGAAGGCTCGGTTGCCTGTAGTTTGTGCTCTATCCCGCGCCCATCAATACCCATGACTTTGACAAGTATGTAAACCCCTCATGGTGGGGTGGGTGGGGGGGGTCTCTAATGGTAGTACCCATCAAACGTGCTGGCCCATAACTTCCGGCAAGAAGCGGGCCACTGACTGACAAAAGGTTGAGTAGTAAAGGGAGGAAAGGGGAGCCATGATGTACTGCTGTAGTGTTCCCCCGTGTGTTTTGCAACGGAGGAAACACTGAGGGGAATACTTTAGGGAGAATATGATGGCCTCTGCCTCTAGTAACTCCGTTGCTACCCTGTCCTCTTATCTTTATTTATGTGTGTAACTCCTATATATATATATATATATACATATGTATACATACGTACATACATGTATGTTTGTGGGATTCTGTTTGCACAGGGGGCCTCCCAGAACTTTCTCCACATCCACTGTGAGATGGTGACGGCAAATACGCTGAGTGAAGTCTCGTTGAGCCCCAACCCATGTCCTCTAAATCCGGCAATTCCGGGAAGTATGGTGAGTCAGGCAGTACAGTGCTACGACCGGGACAAGCAGGCCTGGACTCTGGAGGCGGACACACACTCGGAGACGCTCCGCGTCCGGATGGCCTACAAGGATGTGCACAACGTCCCGCGCAACCATTTACGCTACGTGAGCTGGAGTGCTTACCTCCTCCGGTACAACACAAAGTCCGGGACGCTGGACCCTATCGCCTTTACCCATGCTCCTTTCAGTCACTACTACGTTCAGGAGGACTCGGATGATGGGATTATCATGGAAACGGATGTGACAGTCAAAGAGGTACCTCCAAAAATTCATACTAATATTTTCTTATACAACACACACACACAAACATAGACAGATACACACTTACTTGATGCCAAACTCTTAACATTATTGTACCACCACGCCATCTCATCTACGGTGCTCCTCCGAGCAGCCCCGCCATGTGCTCTCTGTGAAGAGTAGAGTTACATATGCATACGACGGCATGTGAAACCCTAGAGGCTCACTGCCGGCTCTCCACGTACAAGGGACTCTAGTGCACTTGACCCGCTGGATATACGGAGCGGAGGGGTGAGTGAGAGTCCCTGCTGCTTGAAGCGATCAAACCACTCACTCACACACAGACACACACACTCATCATGTAGCCCTCGAAGCTAATTCCCCGTGCGGAGGGAAATTGGACCGGTAATGAGTCGTTGCTGTGTGGGGAAAAATTGAAGGGAGCGGGATTCCCCGCCGAAACTCTTGCGCTACCCTTATTTATGATGGTTCGTTGTACACACCGTCGGGGATCTCTCATTGGAGTGAATCTTTGGATGTGGTGGTGGTGGTGGAAAATCCAATAATTTCGCGGGTTCCGGTCCGTTGGAGGATGGTAGTGGTCTTTCATCCACCCATTGTTTCCGAAATATTGCATTAAATGGTCATTGGGGTAAGAGACCATATTCCGTTGATTCATTTACTGTGGGCCAGAGCGGGAGCGTGGACCTTGTGGCTCTGGTGAGTGAGTCGGCTGGTTCATGGGTTGATTTCCTCTGCAAGCCAATAATAGGCTCATCATTACTGATGGGCAGTCGGGCGAGAAACTACAGGGGGGTCGGAACGGTCGGGAAGTATGGGGGGAAGCACAGGAGCGGTGTTAAATTATTCCATTTTTATTGGGCAGTAATGGACATTATTTTCCGGATGACGGACCGTGGGGGACTGGCTGTAGGCGCGCTTGTGCGGCTCCGCCTGTGGAGCTGGGCAAATTATTTGCGGGCCATAATCAGGTTTCGAATGGGAGCGGCGGGTGCGGTTTTTGTTGGGGTTTCCCTGTGCATTGAAGCTTTAATGGGGCGTTGGAATTAGTGTGCTGTGCACATTGACATCTGTAGGATGCATGTGTCTGCATGTTTAATGCCACTTGTGTGTTCAGGGTGTTCGTGACCGCCTTGCTCGAATTGTGGATTGAAATAAGTGCACTTTGGTGTAAATTTGCGTGCAGTTTGGTGCAAAGGCAGCTCCTGCTGGGTAGAGTCTTTGAAGCAGTTGAGTGCACGTAGACGTTGGAATTTGAAGTTCCCGGCAGGTTTCCATGTGTTTATACCGTGGCAAAATCGGGCTATAACGTTAGCTGTGCAGTCATACTTGCTATAAAGCATCCCCGTTGGGAGTAACGTCTGTCTGTCACATTTTAACATGTTGCCGCCAACGTTCCGTCCTCCCCCACTTTCTCCATAGTTTCCAAGTGTAACTTTCACCTGCGTCAAAATCCCGAGTGTTCCGGTCATACTAATGGCTAGTGTCTTTTCGAGTTGTTCCTCCCGGCTCCCGCCGAATGATGTGCGTGAGCACGAGCACCCTTGTTTGTCGTAGCTACTTCAGGACGGACCTGTACATATCTCAATAAAATTTACTCCCTCTGACGCATGTGGGTACGGCTCACAGAGGGGCACTCAATCTCACTTCACTTCCATCCACTTCCCTCCGTTGAATGCCCCTCCCTTCCCATTATTGTCTGCGTGGTAAGTTGGGCGGAAACTGGTGGGTAACACATTGGTTTCTATCTCCTCTAACCCACACAAAACAATTCCTTTCAAATCTACCCAGACACACAAACTATCCAGTGTGTACACACACGAACACCCACTCAGAACAAACAGTCTCTACAGATATGAGACTCCGGGACGACGCTGGGGGGAAAAAGTTTGGCACGGAAACGGAGGAGTGCACCTGTTAATGCTAAAGCGACCCGAACTGTAGTGCCTTTGTCGTTGTCAACAAGTCAAAAGTGATGGGCAATTCGGTGGAAGTGGAAAAAAAGTTTCTCAACGAGCTGGGGTCCATCGAGGCAATCGGCTTCCCATACGGATGCGAGCAACTTTCTTTGTTTCTTGCGTTGCACGCCTCCAAACTAATACCAACATTACCTCCGCCTACGCATACACAAAGTGTCACATAAACCCGCATGCACAAACGCACACAAACACACACACACACACACACACACACATTTTCACTCTTGGCTTCAACTCCCAAATCTCCTACGCAATATATACTCCGAACCTTTCCAGAGGCCGGAGCGGCGAGAAAGCCTGGTCTTCGGTATCCTTGTCACACTCATGACGTCATTACTGCCACGGATCCCCCGTTAAGCTTCCCGCCCGGGCACGCAGGGAAATTTTATGTCTTTTTACCGGCTGAAACTCTCGCAGAAAAAGCAATGATAAATACGTCACATTAATCTTTCCCCGAAAGAAAAGGCGGCGGGGAAAGTGTGTGCGTGTGTGTGGGCGCGCGTGTGTGTTTCTGTGTGTGTGCGTGTGTGTGTGTATGTGTGTGTGCGCGCGTGTGTGTTTCTGTGTGTGTGCGTGTGTGTGTGTATGTGTGTGTGCGCGCGTGTGTGTTTCTGTGTGTGTGCGTGTGTGTGTGTTTGTGTGTGTGTGGAGTAACACGCGAGCGGGCGGGCCGTCGGTGTGGTGCGCCAGAGAAAGGGAAGAAGCGAGGATGCGGACCCGGGTATAACAGGAGGGGTTTCCGGGCGGAAATTCAAGGGAGATTTGGCCCTTTCATCCTGGCCGTCATGCCAACAACTAATATGGACCCCATTGAAATCCCGCCAAACAATTACCCTGCACCCTATTACATGTACTGAACGTTCAACGGAAATTCCCGTCCTAATGCTCCCATGTAAAAATGGTACTTTCTCCTCCCCCCGTCGAAAGATTACATCTCATTTGTATCCCACATCTCCTCACCTCCCCTGGCATTTATCTTATACTATACCTCTCCACATCATCATCACCATCTCGAACAACATATGGGCACTCATGCATCCTTCAACCCATAAAACTTTCTTCACTATTTACTTTTGCGTTGTCTCCCCGCACCACCACCACCCTCCTCCTCATCCTTTTCCCGAATATTTATTTTTCCGAGGAAACTACGGGGAGAGTGGAAACGTTGTTGTAAGGGTACCCCAACCCTGATGGGACCAACTCACAGTGGATAGGATATGTATAGGTGAGGAGGAGCATCTTCACTCTCTCTTTATGCAATACTCACGGCTAACGACGACTTTTAGCCGCCGCCGCCGCCGCCGCCGCCGCCGCCTCCGCCTCACTATTTCTCACGAGCTCCACATGGTTCTTTCAATCCTGTTTACACACGGCCGGCCCCACCGGGAACAATACCCCTAGTGAAACTTTCTCCCCTGTGTTCCTCGACGTGGAAGCAATTATGATCCTCCCGGACGAGTCTCCTCCTCTCCTAACTTACTCCTGTTCCGGCTCAACGAGTTCCCATGAATATCGGGGTACCTGGGCTCTGCCCGCCAGCACGACTAGTTATGAGAGCTTCGTCATGCGAAAAGTAGTAACAATGGCGTCCGGGTCTAAAATCCTCCTTGTAGCTGTGTGTGTGTGTATCTGTGTAAAATTTAATATAAGGGGACGTTGTGAGAAAAAATAGTAGTGCTCCAAGGTTTGTGCGTGTGCGTGTGTGTACATGTGTGTTTGTGGATGCATACGTGTGTTTACATGTATTTGTGTGTGTGTTTATGTGTGAGCGCTCGTGTGTATTTAAGTGTGTGTGTGTGTGTTTGTGTGTGTGTGTGAGGGGGCATCCGCTTGCATGTCAAACTTGACTTGTTACTTCCCAACCTCCCGCTCACATGTATGTACATATTTCCCTAGAATACAGTTGTTTTCGTCGTTAAATTACACTCACTCAAGCCCTCAGCAGGGTTCCCACATTGGATAGGGGCTCCATACAAACTACAAAGTATTTCCTATCGATTCCTCCTCCTCCTCCGTCACTTTTCCATTGTGTGTCCGATGTCTTCTTCTACTAGTGTTATACTACATTATTATTGACTCACCACAGGTCTCTCACAGGCAGTATAACTGGTGTGCTGTGGAAAAGTTGCCTTGAAACGACAATGAATTCTTATGGGTGTCCCACCCCGCAGATCCTCGCTTGGAACGTTGGAAAGTGACATAATGAACCCAGGATTTGTGGATTTTGAAGAGCGGCATGTGGAAAATAGGAATCCTCCACCTTATTCTACTGAGCCCCGTAACCCATTAGTAGCGATGTAGAGCTATACTTTGGGAGTAAAGATAACCCCCGTGGACAAGTCCGTTTGGGGAAAGTCTGTGACATAGAAAAAACTCGCAGTACTCGATGACAATAATGGAGGGATTGTCCGTGTGTAGGGATAACATTTATTAGGGAATGACGGTTCACCCATTATATGCACATGTATGCCACATGATGAGGCTCACATCCAGCGAGGGGGAAGGCAACATTTTGAGCTCAACTTTTCCACAAAAGTGTCTCCCAGGTGAAAACAAGCCAACTCGCCCACCTGAATGAGAGTAAGTTTCAAGGGCGCGTGATGGCTCAGCGTGCTAACGCAGAAGCTTTTAACCCAACTCATCATCCTCTTGGTTTACGATGCAATGGCTCGAGCAATAGACTATCGATCCCGGGTAAAGTGCGCGGAAATATAGCGGGTGCTTCTGGGTGTGTGTGTATGTGTGTGTGTGTGTGTGTGTGTGTTTGTTTGTATGTATGTGTTTGAATGTGTGTGTAATACAACTACTACTCAATCTACGTCCCTTGAAGGGCCATCACTGTGTATGTTCACGTTCTACCTCCGAGCCAAAGAGGCTCATCGGTAGATGCAAAGTTGTTGTTTACCCTTTGATTTTCTCATTGCAGATTCGAGACCCGAACAGCTTTTACCTTAATGACAAGCACCAGGTTCGTGTGCAGATTGAATGGGGAGAGTCGTACCTACTGTTCCAGGCCACATATCACAAGTACGACGACGTCACGCGGGTTCACAATTACCAAATGAGGTAAGTCCCCGTCCAGGGCATCCTCTACTCACGTCTTCCCGTACAACTCGCGACCACTTGAGACCTCAGGACGTCTTCCGGCAAACTGAGAGATTTTCCAAGAAATACACATGTATATACTATATAATATACTCTCCTATAAAGAGTACAATTTTCATTTCCGCTCAAAAGTAAACAAGGAGCATTTTTGAGTGGTGGAAAAAGTCTACTAATACGACAATGCCGGGAAATTTCAAGTTGGATGGCAATATTCCAACTTTTTTTCTGTGTTTGGAGAGTTGTGTGAGCGCGGTGGGTTGTACCCGGCGTATATACTGAAATTCCAGTTGAAAACCCCCGAGTTGATTTTCTCATAGATTTTCCGCAGGATTTCTCCGACAGAAAAAAGTAATTTTATCTCATCCGAGCAGAGGTTTATTTGTCCCCTCAGGGAGTCCGCCCTGATTTCCGCCGGAGAGTATCTTCCTCCCTTCCGCCGTGGTAGTACTTGAGTAGCGGAAAGAATATATACATGAGGGGGGGGGGCGAAACGATCCATAGGCTAACTCAGGAGCGTCTTTATATGATAACGGTCCACACTTTGGCACTGTGGCAGCAACTCTACAGCAACAACAACAGCAACAACGACAAAAACGACCACCCAGAACACAGTCAACAACTTCCTCTCCGGACTCAGCCTCTTTCCGCTTTCTCACACATGGAGAGTAAGCCTACCCAGGATCCCGTGCATTCCCAGACTCGGGAGGACTAATGGTGCAAATGAATTCCGCTCCACAAATCCTTAATCGCCACTAATAACCCCACTAATTTATGCTCAATCAGGCCCGCACGCTCCCACATCACCACCACAAACTCTCCGGCTGCTGGGGATGAGGACCGTGCATCACAGTGTTTGGGCTTGGGCTGTAAATCACATAAGGAACTACTTTGCTTTCCCCACAATGACGTACTCCCTTCACGGTGGCAGGCTGCAGGAGGGAGGGCTCCTCCCTCACTGCATAATTTGAACACACAGCAGTAATGCGTAGGGTAGAGGGGTACTCTCTGGAAGAACGTCCTCATGAAGGATTCTACTATAGCCTTCAGGCCTGCTTCCATTAATTACAACAATAATGAAGGGGTACGGTAGATGGGCTGAAGGTCGGTCCACGTGGAAATCATCGTTAGGCTCACTCAGTGCCACCGTGGGACAAGTTAGGCTGCATTTGCATATGTTTGGGTCTTCGTGTGTGTGTGTGTGTGTGTGTGCCAGGCGAGCTATAGCTAAAAGTCCTCAAAATTAGTTGGGAAATTTGAATCCGTCCGGATATTTACCGCCCTTCATTCAAAATCTATATCTCCCATTCCGTGTCATCCTTCCGCACCCGTCTCATGTCCTCCCCTTTGTTTATTATCATTGCCGTAATTGTTGCGTGAATGCCTATGTGTGTGTGTGTGTGTGTGTGTGTGTCCCACTGTATTATCATCACGGTCGACCCGTGGCATGCACTGAGCAACTGAAACGTTCACCCCCATTGGGACAAGAAGAGCTGAAGTAGTACATAGGATAGGACGGACGCGGAGCCGGTGAAAGTCTTTTGTGAGCGGCGAGGAGAAACGGAAGGGAGGGAGAAAATAAAGCCTTGGAAAGGCTCACACACTAATGAGATCAAATGCTCACAAAAGAAATGTGGAGCATTAATTAAGCATTATTATGATGGAGATTATGAGTGTGCGTATGTCTCTGTCTCTGTGCAGGAAGGAGATCGGGGCTCTCCAGGCGGAGAACTACAGTCTGGAACGACAACTGTTCAGCTACCAGAAGAGCATTGCCTATGCTCATAGTCGCGGAGCGACGAATAATGAGGAGACGACCGGCTCATATGAGTGTACCAACCATCGACCTTATTTGGATCGATGTGTTTCCACCGACACGGAGTATGCTTGAGACTAAAAGATGTCGAGTAAGACAAAGGAGAATTAGAAGATGAAGATGAAGAAGAAGATGGAGAAGATGAAGAAGCTGAAGGAGAGGAGAAGAAGAAGATAAGCGCAGAGAGAAAGACCGGTTCTATATATGTTACTGCCCCGCCGCTCCATCCATTTGCCCCCATGTCCCGCCATTCGTCTTCAACCTTTAATGTCGCTGTTTGGAGCAATTAAAGCTGCTACTGCATAGCATATGCATACTACATGCTATTACATACTACCACATAATATTACATACTACTACATACTATTACCATTACTATACTACTGCTAGTGTTACTTTTACCACTACTACTATGACTACTATTACTACCAGTTGATGGTCTGACTCTATCTAGCATTCTCTCTCTCTCTCTCACTCTCTGTCTTGTATAAAAAATACCTCTTCCGACTGTCCCCTTTTTTACAGCTGGTCCTGTGTACCTCTCTGCCCTTGAGTATACATATTTATGGCGATTCATCGCTTCCCATCCATCCATATGCCTCATATTTCTTACGCACACTTAATCAAGCTCCGAGTGAGTCAAGGGTTGAGTGGAGGGAAAAAAACTCTGGCCCAGCCTATTTCCCCATCTAAGCTACATATATGTATATGTACATACTTAGCGTCCCCAAGGAGCCCTTGTGACGTTTACACGTACGTACAGTTAAACACATATGTATATACGTACACAACCACACAAACTCATACACACATCACCGTCATTTTCATTCTCACTCCCAGTGATTCCGGCAAAAGACTCGGAATATTTTTTCTCTGTCCGTCTGTCTTTCTCTTTCTCAGTCGCTTTCTCTCTCTCGCTCTCACTCGATTCGCATCACATTTGTAAGTGAAAGCTTTACTGTGTAAACGCCAAGCTTAAATTCTTTCATCAACCATCCCCTTTCCCGCACTACTTTCTCATGGTTCACTTGCGATTTTACCAAGTTGGGTCCATTACCTCAAACTTTCACTTATCTTCTCCCCTTTGTTTTCTCCTCCAGGTTTCCGCAGTGCTGGCGCACACAATTCTTTGAGAGATTAATTCCTTCTTCCGATTTCCCCTTTCATCTTGCCCCACACAGAGAGAGTCTGGATGTGTGTGTGTGTGTGTGTGTGTGTGTATGTGTGTCTCTGCGCCGAGGGTTTCATTAATAGTCCTTCGCTGGGAAGGCGACTAGCCTGATTACAATACTTATTAAGGAGTATGTGGTATATCTATGTGGACGTAATGTGGATCGTTTGGAGTCCTCCTTGTGTGGGAATTACACACGTCCTAACCCACACACTTTTAGATATGCAGTAGAACCTCGTTATTTTGGCCCTCTCGGGACAGGGAATTTTTGATGGCATCCAAGAGTGGTCGTATTTGGGAGACAGGTAAAGATGGAGTTGGGCTCCTCTGCTCTGGGGCGGGAAATTTATCACCGCTTTAAACAGTGCTCGTAGTAAGGGGGTGCGGTGGATAAACGAGGTATTACTGTACTCACATGCGCCCGCATGCCCATACATGTGTACATACACACACATGCTGGCACTTGTCACGCATACATACATACACACACAAACAAATATATCCACGCACTCCTACACATATATGGATTGATCATATGTGAAGACCTTTTGAGTGGGAAAGAGTGAGACTAAAAAATGTAGTTCAGCGTCGAAGGAGTCACTTTTAGTATGCGTAGTACATGGACAAAACTATTTGGTTGGAAAACTTTCCCCGCAATTCATTCATGAGGAACAATGTGTGGAAGAAAATGAGTTGGTGGCTCTACCTGTAATACCACGTCTACAACTACTATGACTATACTACTGCAACTTAAACCATTTACAAGGGGACATTCTCAGGTGTCCGCGGCGCACAGCACCGACACCCTGTGCAGCGCAGAGCTTATCCATAAAGATTACCTCTTGCAAAGCAGTAGGTGCGGGAACTCAAGTTTGACCGAACCAGAGGCTCACAAAGTTTTGGGGTCAAATTGCGCAAAGGG
>WJFA01001768.1:0-19159 GCA_009870155.1 Pseudobourletiella spinata
AACCGAGACGACTGCAGGTAAGGTGTGTACGTCCTATGTGTCTGCCTTAGAGTCATCTGGATTTCAAATTGAGATGAAGACGAAAGAAGAGAGAAAGGTGATGGAGGAGATTTGGAATAAATTACAGGAGCGGGAAAGGAGAAGGAGAGAGAGAGTAAAAAAAAGAGGGAGGATGGGAGAATGTATTTTGAGAAATCTGAGTCACGAGATGGTTTGTGTGTCTGCGTATGTGTGTGTGTGTATGTGTGTGTGTAAGCGTGTTTGTGTGGTGGTGGTTATGTACGGAGCCATATTATTATTTCATCCATTCTTCATGGGCCTCCAGACATTTGAGTGAAATGAATGCGCTGCTACCTTTCCTCCATCTCCACTCCCTCTGTCTCCGTCTCTCTCCCTTCCTCCCCGTCTATCCTCATGTCCGGCATTGTTCTCTCCAGTCAGAAAATTCAAGACGCTTTTTGTCTGCCTCTACATCTCTTGTCATCATCATCATCGCTAGCATCATCATCGTCATCATTGTATCATCATTCGTCAGATATCTCTATTGTGTCTGACCTTTTCCCCGTGGCCCATGGCATAGGCGGGCTTGAATCTATAAGGGCTAGTAGTGGAGCCATGGATCGTCATTCATGTCTTTCTCTCCTATAGCTGAAGACCTCCATTCCATGTGTTGAAGTTTAGAGCGATTGAAAAGGGAACGTAGTGGGTAACCGCTGCTGGTAAAAGGGGTCTTGAGTCGATCAGCGAGTGGAGATGATGTTGTAATAATGATTATTATTGTGAGGGGACTCACATTATAAATCCCACTCCCACACTGTCCCGTCTTTCATACGTGTAGCACAGGGGTCGTTCAGGAGCGTGTATGTATGTGTTGGTAGCAGCAGTTATTATACAGTGGCGGTGGTGACGGTGTGAGAGGAGGAAATTGCGGAGGGGCTGAACAGGAAATAGCACAAAGCTGTAAGGGTGAGATAGGAAATTTATGCAAGGCTTTTACCCCACACTCCCATCACTACCGCCACCAGCCTCACACCACTCTCACCGCCACCATACAGCCGCCCATACGTTTTGCGGCTTGAAATAACAGGGATCAAAAGATTGAGGTTAACGTGATTAAATACAGCGGAAAAGTTGGAGGATTTATATGTGCGTGCATGCGTTTGTGCGCAAACATGTGTGTGCGTCTGTGAACATGAAAGTATGTATTCGGGTGTGCGTGTGTATTTGGAACTGCGCGTCGATGCCTACCGGGTCCTAGTAGTATCTGTATGGGGGTAGCGGCGTAGCATTTTCATGGAATTATTATTATTATGATTTACGCCAGCCACCCGTCTCGACCCGTGTTACCATATAACACTCATCCCATATGGCGTGTGGTAACCCAGGGCTAAAATACTAGTGGGAGAATGAAGCCAGCTGACTCCCAGCCCTGGCCTTCCATACAGGACATAGGAATCTGACTGAGTGTAGTACAGACTATTGTTTCGATCTTAACACCGGTAAAGCATGGGCTACTGTCTTCCAGTGTATGTAGAAACTCACGCCTGCAGAAAAATTCAAATCTCATGAATTAAAATATTTTCTAGCAGTTATACTCACCACGGCACGTTCAATATGGTCTGAGTGAGAGTATACTAGCATGCAGAAGTCTAGTTTCCACAGTGTGCAAGGCACAACTTGCACACGCCATGGGGAACACAAGGCGCATATTGTCTGAATCCGTCCGTGCTGCCGATGGTCGGACGACATTGGCTGGATGTAAAATGCAAATGCGGAGGGTTAAAAAAGTAAATTGTATGCAAGGTGAGGGAGAGGTAGGGGGCCGTGTGCCTGGCGGCTTTCAATAGCCCACCTGCATAATTACAGGGCTGCTTAATTTGAAACGTGGGCAGTGCCGCTGTAAATTTATGAAATGGCCTCTCTTTTTTCTCCCCTATCAAAGGCTCTCGTAGTGGTGGGGGCGAGCGTGATGAAATTTGGAGACGGTTTCAACCCACACGAAGTCGCTCCCCTCACAGTCAGAGAGAGGAGGAGCTGAGTACAATCCGCCACTCAACTCTCCTTTCAATAACTGGAAACATATTCTACGGCCTGAATGGGTAATGAGTACAACTTTTCCTCGGGGCTATGCTGATATAAGAGTGGAAGTTCATAGCTATGACCCTCCCAATACAGACAAGGCGCAGAGGGAGAAAGCCTCTCGAATAAATTCAGGAAAAACACGAGAGCTGCAGCGTGTACATATAGCTATGTGTTGCACTCTGGTGCATGGTATTGGGACCGGTAGGTATTACTACTGGTGGCTGTGTCTGAGTAGTGTGCGGCTCTCGAGGACTTTTTTCCCGTGGATTATAGGAACTACTGTGCCGTCCCACTCCTCATACCACCGACCTCCTCATCATGATGATTTTACATGCAAGTCTCTGAACTGGAGGGAAAGTGCTATTGGATCTTTATTTAATTAAAAAGAGGAATCTATTTGGGAAGGAACCCCTCTCGGCTCGTTGGTACGATAGTTACTCGCACAGCGGGCACAACTGCTACTATGTCCTAGTATTATAATGATGATGATGTTGGTGGTGGTGGTGGTGGTGGGGACGATACTAGGAGGGTCTGTTGAAACGGTAATTTTTTTCCCTCTGCCGTCCCCCTCCTCCTCCTTCACAGCTTGGATGTACAAATTCTGTAAGGCTCATATGTTTCTCTCTGTGAGTGCGAGGGTATGATGAAGGAACAAGTTCTGCCGGAAGGGAGTGCGGAGAAGCTGTGGAGTGTAGACAACTGATTCCGCGGTGGGTTGGTTGTTGGTTCCTTCCTCGTCTTTGAAAGCCATAGATCTTGTTCCCCACCCCTGCGGCCCCCTTCTTTCAGTTCCTTGTACACTCACTTTCCCTCTTCCCCTTATAGTTTCATGTCTTCATCTGCATGGCCGATAATGAAGGGATCAAGTTGGACCATGTTGTTGAGAGCACTTCTTCCTCCACAATTTGTAAAAAGGGGCCTCTTCCCCCAGTTGCTGCTGGAAGGAATGGAACGATGCGGTGAGGGGATCCTTTATGTATGACGGAATTTTATAGCAGCATTTCATCGTAGGCATAATCTACGGTAGTAGTCGTAGTAGAAGTTGCTTTGCTGCACCCATCATTTGCACAGTGGAGGAAGGTCCTATTAATGAATTTAACCTCCGTTATCCACTCTTCTCACCATGTGTGTAACCATCCCGTGCCACACTGTGAGAGGGGATGAATATGGACGAGTGCAACTGTGAAGACAAGGACATTGAAGGCATGGAAATGGTTCTCACTATCGCCCTCCCGCACCTCTATTGTGTCTTTAATAATGAGTGCATGGACTGGTTTTCATAGCGGAAACGAAGGGAAAGTGGGGGAGGAGTGTAGGTTGACTGTTCCTTATAGCATCCTTGAGCTTTACTGTCAGTGGTTCGGACCATGCGGAAGGAAAGGGGAAGTGGAGAGAAGGGGAGGGGTATATAGGCTCCCTTGTTTTCACATTGTCTCCGGAACGGGTTGGGTGGTGGGAGGAAAGACAAAGAAGTGGAGGGAAAGAAGACGAAGCCGAACCGATGTCTAGGGGATCTAAGACAATGGGAAGCGGGTTGGAACTATGGCTTTGCCCCTTGAATAACTTCATTTCCCAACACACTCCGGGGTAAATGTGGAGAGGGAGGGAATTTCAAAATTTTATGCTTCGTGGAATGAGAATGTGTATACTGAAGTGTGGATGAGAGAGGGGTTGGGGAAGAACTTTAGAATCCTTCTTGTTTCTGCAGGCCGGAGATATTCAGAATTCCGTTGTGGTATAATGGTATAATGGGAGAAATTTGAGTGCTCTGACGGCGGACACAAAGTGAGAAAAATTGGAGCAATTCCAAAATCTCATACTCAGTTGAGCACGGGCATGTGTGTGTGTGTGTGTGCCGTTATGTCTGTATATGTGTGTTTATGTATCTTTGAACGTTTGAAAAGTTACTTCTAGACTTTTCAAGTTGTGACGAGTATTAAATAAGTGTGTGTGTGTGTGTAGTAAAGGTCTTTGGCATCCATGTTAGAAGGTGACCGGACGTTCGCTATTTTCACTGCTGCCACTGCGTGGCGGGTGATAACAGGCGGAGAAAAATGGAGGAAGTGATGATGTACTGTGTGTGAGTGTGAACTAAAATGTAGTCGAAAAGTCAGGGTACGTTCTTGCAGTAGATCGTGTGCGAAAATTCCTGTGTGAACCAGCGTCAACGGAGGAAGAGAGGTACTCAATGGGCGGGGGGGTATATGAAGGCGACGACGGTCGTTCTGTGTGCTCTTGATCTTTATGAAAGGGAAGAGCATGTACATGGCGGATGCATAGAAGAGTTACGATGAGCCTTCTTATGTTTCCATCCAGTGATAATCATATCCGATTCCGCTTTCCCCCGCGAACCCAGCACACTGATAAGGATAGTAGCTCTCGGCCCGACAGGCAAGTAGAGCCATGGAATGAAAAGGGAAAGCTGGCAAGTGGGGAAGTGAGTGTGCTTTTCCTCGTCGGATATAAATTGACTTAGCTATAAATATACGCAGGAGGAGTGGGAGCAAGGCCATATAATATCAATTTACTTCCCCTTGACGGAATGTTAGAGCCCATCCAGTTTGGGTTTGTACATGTATAACTGTCCATTTCCCGATTTATCATTCCCTCAGCGTTATGATGGAGTCAATGATGGAGTCCATATACAGTGGCCTCCGATACCATCGGCACTGCGACAACACATGAGCTAGAGCGAAGGGTGGAAATGACACCGGAGGTGACAGGAGGCGCAAGCATGAGGTTTATACATTATTACTTGTTCCATAAATATAGTGGGACGTAGTCATATGGAAATTCTGTGGGATCCCCTTGTGTGAAAATGTGGAGATGAACGGTGTAATGATGTAGGGGCTTCGGTTATCGCAGTATGTGATTTTTATGGTATTGCTCAACTCGACTCAAAGTGTATGGTACCAGGATGGATTGGATGTATTTTGTAATGGCCCTTAGTTTCCAATCCCCAAGTCGTTGGGAAAATCGTGGAACCTTTACGCCAACGACATTATGACTTCCTTAAGACCATAGCAGGCGTATGGTGGATTGCCGAGTGATCGATACAACTGTGTGTTTCCCCAGGCCATTACCATACCCACCAAAGTATGGCGTAAGAGTAATAAGGATTCGGGGAATGAAGTCACCTGTCCCCTCCGAACCTCCAATGTGATGGGATGGGGGAGCCTTGTCCTCTGAGTGTAAGGATCAGCGTGGGACCCCATACCCGCACTATCTCCTCTGTTTCCCCACTCCTTATTCCACAATTGTTTACTCTTCGCCGGTGCGGGAAGTTGGGAAGAAAGTTTGGACGAACATGGGAGGAATTAACATTTTATTTGACAGCCGACGTCCCACCAGACCTGTTCATTTTCCATTCTGAACTTATTTTTTGGTGGAAGAAGGCTCCAATATTCGGATGAGACAGGCGAATGACCCGTGTGTAAGCTTGGTAGGGGGTGAGCATTTCAAAAAAATGTGTTCCTCCGACGGTCAAAATCTTTTTAGTTGCACTGAAACCAATGCTGTAAAGGGAAGTTGGAAGATGGTGAAAAATTTGCGAAATCCCTATTGATTCTACAAGCATTTTTCTCTGACCTTAAATCCACCTTTACTACACATGATGGATGAAATGAAGTGCTTTCACTCTTCTGTTCACATGGTACAGATTTTCCCGCTCCGCACATGTATGTACATGCATGAAAATATTTAGGATTTCCCTCGTCGGCAGTTGCCTAACAGCTGAAGAGCCTCTTCCAAACGCCAGGGTGGAGATGGAATACACAAGTCCTTTGTTTATCCTCCTCCTGGTTATTTATACCCTGGTTACGAGCTTTGTCTCGTTACCATGGAAGTTTGGAAGGTTGTAGGCTTTGGGGTAAAAAGAATGGGATAGCGAAAGTGACTCTTTAAGTTTGGAAACTTTTTCCGACAATACTACGACTGACGGAGGACTTGTTTCATCCGTTCGACTTTTGAGTAAAGTTGATATAAAAGGTGGCGAACGGGAGAGAGAGAGAGATGGACGGGGAAGGGAACGAAGGCGAAAGGAATAGAGTGAGGCGGACTGTGAGAGAGAGGAATCAGGAGTTTCTTCTTTCCACTTGCTTAGGCCGGAGCTGAACAAGGCGGAGGAGGATGAGAGGAGGAGGGAAATCTGGGAGGGTTGAAAGAGAAATGCTAAGTTGGTTAGGCTTGTGTAGTTTGTTTAACAGCTTGTTAGCAGTAGCGGCGCAAAGTCCCAGGAACCTCAAGTATGCATGTTCATGGAGATGTGCGCGTACACACACACACACACGTATGGATACCCATGGAATGGGAACATTGGTCGTACAAGTTTTAAGCCCATCCCGCTCCTGGTGTCGATTCCTTCAGCCTCTCCGCGTACACAGAACCCTTTGTTCCACCAAGTTGAACACCGGTAACGTTCCCTTTGAGGGATCAAATTAGATGAAAAAGTAAATATATACTGAACCCCTGATACTAAGAGTAAGTAGCAAGAGGAGGGATGTTCTGTCAAGATCCTCGGTCGGCTCATACTTTTCCATCATGAGGCTGATAAGAGCCATTATGTACTCAAGTGTGTTTTTATGTGGGAACATCCTGGAGCCCGTAATGTGTGTGTGTGTGTGTGTATGTGTGTGTTTGGGATGGGAATTGACAGGTTGGTGGAGCGGGTGTGTATGGGGCGACGACGCCAGCGACGTCGACGACAAGGACGCTTCTCCTTTCACGCCCTTAATCCCTTCCGTCAATATTATGCTTGCATTTGATACTTTGCATCCCAAGCATGCTTCAGAGCCCCGAGTGTGTTTCCGTCGTGGTTATGGGAAGGGATGGAGAAGTGGATGGCAGTAAGGGGGTATTGTAACGCCAAGGGGAAAAAGCTATGTGTACAGGAGTCCGTATGTGTCTCCATGTTGGGCGGTTGTGTGTGAGAATGGGATAAACTGTGTGGTATTTTCCATCTAGCTGACGGGATCGTCCTGTGGTTACACACCTGGACTTTCTCCACACCTCAAGCCGTGGCATTTATATGGGCAGTGCGTATACATGGCTGTCTCCTGTGAGAGTGAGTTAGTGACAGGCTTGTGGGATAGGCTACGGTCTGTATATATAATTAATGTCCTACCTCATGTCTAATACGTCCGTTTTAATCAACACCTCCTTTGTCCCCGTTCGGCCCCGTACTAATTAACTGCCCGTGGCCATTCACACCATATGTTCCTCCATCTCTGGCTTTGACGGAGGAGGCCGCTCTGTTCAGCCGGATCGATCATTTCTACAGTTACTCACTCCCGTCCGTACGGGATATTGTCCGAGTGGGACAAATGAGGCTTGTTTTTCACAGCCGACCGGGACGTATTGGTCGGATCGAATCCATCCGTGTGTGGATTAAATATTCAACTTCGCTTGTTCAAGTAAAGGATGTCTACTTAAGAGCGTTTTGAGCAAGTGAAACTTCCCAGGCCTTCCGGTCGCTGTGGTTAACTGCATGAAGTGCAATACTGAGTTAAGGTCTTTGGGAAGGAATGTTGAGGACGGGGAATGTGAGTTGAATTTATTAAATTTCCGTCGGAAACGCGGGATGACTCTTGGAATTTACATTGAACTTCCATAAGGATATGGAGATAAAATTTATGCTTGTATTTTTACTCTATGATTGTTATCTATTGAGAAGGGCTCTTATAGGTACCCGGCTTTCCTCCATGTTCTATGCTCTGCTCTATTGCTTGAGCTCTTTGAATAAATTATGACAACGCTTAGGATAAAAGGGGGATCTTACATTTCTGCTACTCTTACTCCATCTGCCCTGATCCCTGTATCGGTCTCTATACTTGGCCCGCGCCACATGTACTCTTTGATTCGGAGACAATCTGAGCAATTTATTCCTGGGATCTCCCCCTTTGACAGAAGATTTTCGTTGGAGAAATCGCAAGGATATTTCTCTTTTGAATAGAGCGGAGCATGCGGGCCGGGTGGGCTGGTCTTTTGTGAAGAGGTACGATATGTAGGACTCCTCCTAAGAGATAAACAACAATAATATCATGTAGAGCATTAAGAAGACTGGGAGGTGAGGAGTATGAGCTGTATGAGACTCCGTGTTGCTCTCACTGTGTGAGCTTCCCAGCTCACACGTGTGTATATCCCCGGAAGGGAAACGTATGTGGCAGGTGGTACAGATATGAGGCCGTTCTGAGCCTATTATATGGTACGTATCCAAGTGGGCCACTACCTGTGCAGAGCAAATTCCCGCTCCGGCGTTTCCCACAATGGAAAGAGTTTTAATATTTTGTGAAGAGAATCTATGTGCAATTCTACCATGTGCCGTAGTCATGCCGCTCACGTATTTTTTGCGGAAAGTATTAGCCAGATTTACTCCAACAGACTGGAGTTGGGTGTACAGATTGGAATCCTATGAGGCTTCGGAATGGAACACGGTTTATCCAAAGGTATACGCGCAATCCAAACGGTTTCTTGTTCACTAGAATAACAATTTACGTAAGAATACTTGTTGCCCGTAAGGACAAAGACACATATTTACACAACCCAAAGTGCTTATAGGCGAAAAATTCTATGGTGGCGCGTTGAGCGCTTTATGGAGCTTCTTGTATGTTGATATTTTGGAATGCATGGAGTTTATGGAAACTACTTTACAAATTTTGGATGTTCCGTGCAACGTACAGCATATTCCAGAAGAGTTGGAGATGGGTATTTTGAAAAGGATATTTTTGATTCAATGCAGATTATGTCTTGTACCTTGCAGAGATTTACGACGGAAACTATACGGTGGAGCCGGGACCAGATGCCCATGTGGATTTCCCTGATACTCAATCGCCGTTGGAAATCGGTATGTCTTCTTGTGAGATTGATAAGGAGAAGTTGCCACTTTTCCCTCTTTTAACCATTCCGTTTCCCACTGTAGCATCTTCCTCCACTCTTACTCATGGGCCCACATCGGCCTTTGCTTCCAGCTGTCCTCGTCTTCCCCGCATTTCGGTCTTGAACTCTTAACTCGTTCCATATGGAGAGATAGGAGGAGGAAATCTCGCCCTCCAACCCTCTCATATATCAACATGTCCTTAGTGTCAGAGAGGAGGAACGGTGACAATTTGCAGTGCGATGTGGTTTGAAAATGTCTGAATTCGGGAATGATGGTAACAAATTGGTACAAGTGATATGTGTAATACAGATTGCCCCTCGCAGTAGTGAGATATCCCGGGGTTCCTCCTCGTCTCCTCCGTAGATGAATCCCGCCGCGGTTTTGTGGATCAATTCCGGGAGTGAAGCACCAGCTCCCGTCATGCTACCTGTCAGCTCCGTGGCTGAGTAATTGTTAAGTGAAGGGCGGGAGGAGAAATGATGGAGGGGATGGATGCTCCGAGGGCTGCAACCAAGGGAAAGTGAATTGAATGGCTGAGAAGTTGAGATTAGAATAAAATTGTCCAAGGACGGAGACTATGTACACAGAATGGCCGGAATATATTGTAGTAGTAGTGAGGAGTAGATGTAGAGAAGTAGTACTAGTTGAATCGCTCTAAAGTTTGAAGCTAATAAATTGGATAACTTTCCCCCTTCCACGACTGCATTTTCCGAGTGTGGGAGACTCACAGTCAGTGAGAGATGGAGACACATGGACAGATACTGAGGCGGCTGGTAGTGTCGGACGGACAGGGAAAGTTAGGGGGAGAGAAGTTCAAACTTGCATTTTGCACCTCGTCCCGGACAAATTTCTGAATTAAATTCAATGTGTTCCCAATAGGAGGAGGACGTGGTTCCTTTGTATTCTTTACATGAAATAGATTGAAATTGAAGTAGTCGGCACGGCTTGGTGGTAGTGGTTGTGGCCGTAGGAGTTCTTCTTCTTCTTCCTCCAAAGTTGACGCGGGTTTTTTCCATTTTCCGCCCCTTAATAGAGCGGAGGGGAAGCGGAAGTTAAGCTGAGTTAGATTGAGTTGTGACACTTCTTGCCTTGACTCTTTTTCCCTCTCCGACGTTCCTGTCAACTTCCCTCTTTCCACGTTGTGGAGGAAAAGGAGCAGTTTTGGAACTACAATGACGGCTCGTAAAAGTGTTGCGAAGCTTGAACCAGAGTGGGGCAGCATTGGGAACTTTTCGCCAAGCGTACAAGACAAGATGCATAATTTATACAAGTTTTTAGCATTGCCAAATAGTTGCGACGTTAAAATGTCTAAATGGAAAGAAAATGTGCGTAAGCATGCGACTTGTTTAGATGTATATATTTGCGTGTTCTGCTATGTACCTGTGTGTGTCTTGAGTCTTGAGTTGATGATGTCTTGAGTGTATTGTGTGCGTGCACCTTGAATTTATTTATGTCTGTGTGTGTGTTTTGAATGTATGCATGCGTGTGTGTGACGTGGCTGGATGTATGTATGAGTGTAATATTTGTACATGTATCTTGTTATGGACGCCTGGAGGTACGTGTTTGTGGACCATGGATGTGTGTGTCTTGGTTGTGTGAGCGTGTATGTTGTGGATGTGTAGTACCGACGTGGTTGTTCGTGTGTGTCTTCATTGTGCGTTCTTGATTGTGTGTGTCTTGGGCGTAGGTGTACAATTGTGTGCGTCCTCTGTGGTATATTATCTGTAATTCTGTGGGTGTCTCTCTCTCTTGTGAATGTGAATTTCTGTGTGTTAAGCCAGTGTCCTCGCATCCTTAGAAATTCGGCCTCATTACATGAGGAAGGGGCTCTTTAATGTCACCATCTGCCCTACTTTCCCTTTGTCTTTGAATTTACGGGAAAAATTTTATCGCTCACTCAAAGCCCTCCTCATACATGCATGTAGTGAGCTGTCTACTTTAGAGAACTCACTCCTAGCGGGCGGGGACGTTGGTCGCCTCCTCTAATGCACACTTGCCCAAGTAGGGGGAAAACATTTTCAATAATTCTTTCCCACAGCCTTGGCAGACTCGCACACACATACACACCCCACTCACAACTTTTAATATGGCATCATCCCACTTTAATATCCACAAACGTCCTGCTTATTATACTCCCCTGACTACCACTGTGGGGACTTCCCTCGAGTCTTTTTCCAGTCCAGAAACACCGCTCGGAGGAATGGTGAAGAGAACTTTGAGGAGGACTGGAAATTCAGCACTTGTTCCCTAATACGCTCTTTAGGAGCAGGCGCATATAAATTACTCTCCTTCACTCCGCATTAAGGGTCGACCTGCTCATCTTAATCCGTAGAGTACGTAAATTCTCGGCTTTGACGCAGCATACCTCCACAACTTCACAACTTCCTCCCATCGTCCGAATCCCAGAGCACACGTCAGGAACAGTGAGCTGATAAGCTCATGGTGTTATGGTCTGAACAAGTCATTTCACAACGGCCCGGTCTGCTTCAACAGCTGGTGCTAGCAGGACTCGACTGCAGTACCCGCCTCGTACCGTCTTAAGTGGTCGAGCGGATCCGCTCTGTAGAGAAGTCTCGGATTTTTTATGTAGTCCTCTCCACAGATGAACATGTCCTAGTAATTACTTTCGTATAGGATTAAGATAATGTTAGACATGGCACTTTCACGGAGTGATGTTCATCTTCGTGTACTTGTGTGTGTGTGTGTGTGTGTGTGTGTGTGTGTGTGTGTGTGTGTGTGTGTGTGTNTGAATGTTCATGCATGTAGGAAGGGAATAGTAGTAAAGTCACAGTCTCACAGTCCATGCAGCTGGCTCCAGTTCATAGGGCGTGGGAGCACGTGTATATAGAGATATAATCCTTAGGCAATGTACCATGGTCAAAGTGAATTACTACGTCTTATATGCCCTTGCACAAATTTCCATTGGAAGTCATTACTGGAGGAAAATCGATGTGAGAGAAAGAAACTTGCAGTGCTGTTGTGAAGGAACCGAAATAGCCTACGGTTTCTCTGAAGGGTGGCAGGGGTATGCAAATGCAATAGCGCACAGCTCTTATTTTTTAACTGTCAAGTGGAATTCTGCACTCACAACAAGTCTAATGTGTCCCCAAGGTTGAGGTTGCGTCTGTTTCCTGTGTCCCTGTATTTCCATTCAGGGGACACTTGAGAGCAGGGAGAGTGTATATCTCTTGTGTGGATAATGTGGAAACCTTGTCGTTGGGTAATGTTCAGTAGGAATGATATGATTATGACAAGGGTTATTACTATTCAGTGTATGGGGGGATGGAGGGGAGTGTTAGGCATTGGATTACTCAAAGTGTGTGAGAGGGGGAAGGAGGAGGAAGAGGGGATGATTGTATATAATATGCCTGTGTGTATTTCATATATGTTTGGAAATAAAGTGGAGTACTGAATGTCATTTTTATGTTTGTTAGGAGATTTGGACTCATCCATGGTGGAAACGGTGGTGGGGATCATATCAGGATTAATATTACTTCTGGGTATCGTGGCGGGATTAATCATTTGGATGAGACGGAATGGGCGCTCCATTTCGTCCGCTTTCACTTTCCATCCCAGTGCCTTTCCCTTCTGGCGGACGACCTGGAGCTCAGTCCCAACTCACATTGTGACTCAGGCCAACCCCGCCACTGAAGGGGTCAAAGTAAGTAATTTTTTTCCATCTCACTCTCTTTCAGTACCACTTCCATTTCATTAATTGTTTAACCGTCCCAGCGCCCCTCCCCTATGTATTCCTTAGGCAGTGAGGCCCGCTGTGGTGGTACTCAAGTACATTGCATATACATGCATAATATGTACCACATGGTCTTGATGGACATGACAGTTATGCGTGCTGGGGTACGGGGGAACGTTCATCGTCTCGTGCGTGTTGGGAATGTCTTCTTTTCCTATGTCGTCAATAAACTATTAGCCCGCGTCCCATAAACTACTTGAATGTCAGATAATTTTTGGGGCCGCTCGTAAAAAAAACCCTTCGTCCCGAACCTGAATGGACCTTCTTTTAATTACGTAATCATAAACACGTTCGTGGTTAGATGTGTGGGGAGTGAGCGGATCGTAGTTTGGTAAGGAGAATGGAGACATTAGCCATCATAGGCTTGCTGTTGTCGAGGTAGCGGCGGGGGAAGAGGGGCGGTCCGTGGCGGGATCGATAGCTTCCCTGAGTTATGTATATGGGTCGGGGGCATGCAACTGGAGTGACTCTAGCCTGTATGGTTAGCGGCGCTACATTACTGTATTGGAGTAGGAGTACAGGAGTAAGGAAGTGGATGAGTAGATGACGTAGTAGTACATATGGCCATTCTAATTTGTGTTTATTACCCCGTTCTGAGGTGCTGTTAGTGCAATAAACTAGGGCTAGAGTCCTTTCGCAGTATTTTTTGAACACTTTAACCTCATTCACTACCAACGGCGGGCTTAGGCATTTACTTAGAGGGGCTTCGCGTGGGCTATGACTGAAAGCTAGTCTTAAACCTGTATATTATTTTGAAAATTGTAAGGAATTCATGTAGGAAAATTCATCGTGGAAAGCTTCGTTTGCAAGTTAGACACCTGCATTGTAGGTCACGCTGCTAGTTCTCCCAAATCATGTGTCAACAACCAACGAGAGAAATACTAAGCCATGAAGGTAATTTTGTCATTGGTCATAACAAGCCACTACGTTCACCTAGAGGGGCTATTCGGAAATCAGAATTAGTTTGCCGACGGTCATACGATTATTGAAAGCTTAGAGCATTTTATTGTACTGCTAAAATTGTGAATTTTTGAGCTTTCAATACGTAAAGTGGGGCAATAGGCAGCCAGCAACCTTGGAGTGAGCCTCCCTCTACCCGCGGCTGCCCACCCACTACAAGCAGTTCAGCAGCAGTAAGGCCTGACTTTAGAATTTTACTTTGGGATCCATAGCTATGGTAGGTATTGAACCTCTCAGACACATACAAACGTAAAAAACCAGCTGCTACCCAACTCGTGAAGAGTTATCGAGAAAGCAAAGTGTCGGGTGAAGATTGAGACAACTGCCGTATTATGGGTTTTTACTCCGTGAGAGCTTTACGAGTCTTTTATTCCCTGTCAGAAAGTGGCATTTCACATTGTCCCGAGCACACCAGGAGCCGCTTTGTCCGGGCCGACTATGATGACCTTTATGGTGTATTGATGTTGCCCTTTGGATATAGGGACGTAGCGGTTCCGTGTATCATCCAAAACCTCCTTATTATGCGTCTCAAAGACCTCTTATTCTCCCTTGCGTAGAAGAAAAGAAAGAGAATTAGAGAAATCGGCGGAAAATGTAAGGTTCGGTGGTCAAATATTGTCATCATTGTGGGTAGTGGGCTCGGATGGGGCTGAATTTTAGCATATGCCATGATGTTTGTGAGTCCCTGCGTAGTATTAAAGAATCACATTGCTAGTGAAGCTGGACCTCCCTGATTTGATATGCAGAAGTATCCGGAGCGGGAAGTAGTACATATGCCCAAGTTCCTCCCACCCATTTCGCTGCTTACGCCCTTACATGGCTCAGCACTAAAGCGACTTCAGGACTAAATGGTGACTTTAGTAGGAGTTAAAGTGGAAGTTTGTGTAGCGTTTTTCCTCCTCGTCCATTCCCCATTCGTATCGAGAAAGTATATTATGTGGTGTGGCGACAGTCCAAAAAGTCTCCATTTTTGACAATAATCGTCCTCAAATCTGCTTGATATTCACAGAATGTTCCACGCACAAGCTTTTAGAATGAGCAGGAGTGAGGAGTATGAATAGAAAGGGAGAATATGTCGTGCAATGCTCTCACGAAATTATACCGTAGTAGTATAATGCCCGTGCTCCTCGTCATCGGCATAGCCATTTATGAGAAGACTGAAATGACCGGGCTCTTGTTCATATGGAAATTCTTCCGTACGTTTGAATTTGGGAAATTTGAAGGTTGGCTGAACAATGAATTTGCTTGATTTTATAGTTTTTGTAACTCATATACCTTGTCCATGGGCTATAGAGTACATATATGGCGAAAATGTATGGGGAGAGGGGAAGAATTCGGATGTGCGGTTGACTGGCTGCACTCTTTACACTATTCTACTGAATATAGCGTGCCTGTCCATTTCACTATTCCATCCTATCCGTTACTTTGACGTCCGCCTTGTTCCCCCTGCTAAGGCGCGTAGGGCTCGTGCCATGTCGGGGACCCAGTGCAATGGTGGAGGCTTTTAGGGGAGCGCGGAGGAACGTCAGTGTTTTACAAGCGTGTATAAAATAATGTACATAATTGTTGTTGGGGGAAGATGAAAATATGATAATTTCTTTTGGGAATAGGATTTGCTCTTAACCCTCACACCTTTGAGTAATGGAGATGGTGGCGGAGGTGGGGCTGGGGGTGGCGGCGGCGGCGGTGTTGGAGGGGGAGGAGTTGGAGGGAACAACGGACACGCTACCATCGTCGTCGTCAACGGTGACTTCAAAGCTCACAATCCCCCGCCTGCATATACAAATGGAACTGTGTCCGGTACGAAAAACTCTAATGGGCTCCAGCTCAAAGGTACGTATACATATGTGTACATTTATTCCTTCCACAGAGCAGCTGTGGAGTACATACGTATGTGGGATGCATGCATGCGTGCATGCCGTCGTATACAAAGTGGACGAAGTGCACGTGGGAATACGCGCATGTACATGGGTGGGATCTGCGGAGGTTATATGGAAAAGTACTGCAAGTAATACGCACACACTCACGTTATTTGTTGCTATTTGATTTCATTTTTCTCCCCTCACTCCTATTTTCAAAGGCTATTTATTCGGGAGATGGAGAAAAGTATGAGCGTCGATACCCACACCCACATACACAGACATACGCGTACGTATACGTTAACATGTACGTTTGTGTATGTGACCCTATGCCGGCCCTCGCTCACGTTCCATCGGCTCCTCTACTCCGTGCATGTGGACGAGTATATATATACGAAGAAAAGAAAGAGAAAACGTAAAGATTCAATTATCAAAATTGAGTTCATACAGAGAATATTTAATGAGGGTGGCTGTGTGTGTGGTAGGCGGAGGAGGAGCGGTGTAGTAGGGGTGAGGAATCCCTTATATAGTTTATATCCCATTACAGGATATAAAAACCTTAATGCTTAAGGGATTCATGAGACAGATATTCCGGTTTTTTTTTGTATCCAACTAAAGTGTTTTCACTCTTTCCGTTTCCCTCCTTCGTGCTCATAATTCAAATAATTTATATCGCTCCGCTCCCGCTCACGCATCCGAACTTCCGCCGACTGCGTGTGTGTACAGTATATCTTTCGTCATTTCTTTCATAGTTAGTTCCCCCCAGTCCTCCACCCCCCGTTTTCCTACCGATTTCCCAATTATGCCCATGGAAATTCATTAAAAATTTTTACAATCCAATCATCATTCCACGTGAGCGGTGGTGGTGGGAGTTATGGGCAACTTTTTTTACGGAATGTTCGTGGTCACGGAAAGGAAAAAAGATAGAGTGACGCACTGACGGAGACAATGCCGTGACAGGGGGACCACTATGCTATTGTGGGGAATGCTACGATGGAATGGATCAGTGGAGATGGTAGTAAAACATTGATATCTCCAGGGCAGAAAGTTGACTCTGTGGCTGACACGTATATGGATTATGCATTTTCCTAAATGGCTCTGTCCGTGTGTTTTGGGACGGAGCTGGAATTTTTATCCTGATTGACCTCGTAAAAGTCACATAGCGGGGCTGCTGTGGCTAATAAAACTTGGATGAACTTGACATGTGCATGGGAAAGGAGTGATATGTCTAGGGTGTAGTAATGTTTGGAGTTGGAATGGATGGGAATGGGTGCATTTATGCATTCCGCTGTGCGGTGCAGTTGGGAAAGGAAGTCATTCCTAAAATTTATGAGTTTGAACAAGACGCACGGGATCTGGTCGCTTCTTGGAGTGAGCTGCTACGGATATGTGCTGCCGGAGGGAGGAAGGCTGGGGTTTCGATAAGGGAAGCTGCATTTCCTTTGATAAACAGGAGTAGTGCGTCTGTGTGTATTAAAAATAGCTACATGATCCTTCTGGGTGTTTGTGTGCGTTAGTGATACCAGCGGTTGGGAAAACACACGGTGATTTCCTATTTGATTTTTTATACTCATGTTCTTGCTCTGGCTCCCCGCTGCATCTGCATCAGCATGCATCCGCTGCATTCGTATCCTCGCCGCTATGGGAAGCCGAAGCTGTAATTGAAGTTGAAGGTGAAAGGCACACACTTGGATTGAGATAGAATCTTTCTGCCTGTCTCGCTTTTACTTTCGACTTCTTATACATTATTTCATGTGTGTTTGAGGGGGTGGGGAAGAAGTAACGTTGAGGGCAAAAGGTTTGAAGACGACCAAATCCTGAATTCGTTTTCCCCTTTCTTGAGGATGGGTATGTGTGTGTGTGTGTGTGTGTGTGTTGGACTGCTTTTTGCTTTTCGGAACCATACAAGCTCTGACGAGTGAAAGGACGACGAAGAAGCAAAAGAAGGAGAAAAAAGGACAGACAGACTTTTTATTCCTTTTTTCTCCGATTTTATCCCCCTACCATACTATCTCCAGTGTGTTGGTGCATAATATGGTAGCAGCGGTCGTACGCGGAGTGTGGCACTCTCCCAGTCAGTCAGATCCTCTACCCTAATGTGTATGTTGACTGTGTATTTACGATGCGGAAAACTATTTTTCTCTTCTCCCGTTCTCACTATACTTCTGCATTATGACCAGCTCTGACTTGACACTGTAGCTCGTATGCCACCATGCATTTTTCAATGTTGCATACCGGAAGCATTCCTCCGATTCTATTCCGCTCCCGTCACTCCCTTCACCATGTTGGCAGGGCGAGGAGGTCACAAGCTATCATCATTTCTCTTCTCCCTGTCCCTGTTTGTTGTCAGAGACAGGAGGAGAAATCTAAAATTCACAGGAGTGGGCAGTGAGCGGAAGTGAGTACAAAAGACCAGGGGGACTTAAATCCGGGATTTTGACCAGAAAATAAGGGAAACGTTCCGATTTTCTCCGTCACAGGAAATGTACACACACATGCATTTTTGACATTGGGATTCAACTCCTTGTAACTGTCACCGTCAAAGTGTGATGATAGGGATTGTACGTAGTAGCCACGGCTTTGTGTACGAACTGGTCTGCGTTCCGGTGGTAAAAGTCGTTGCTAATTGCAATACACAGTAAAATTACTCTGTGCGTGATCTATGGTAGCTTGTGTGATTAAGGATAGGAGGAGAATTAAGGTTAACCTTTGTGGTGTATGGTGTATCTTGGGCAAACCATAATGATTTTTGACCAGTGTTATTAGACACGTAATTACTCTAGTAGCTGCCAGAAGGGCGAAGAATGGAACGGCGCCAAAGGACAGGAAATGTGTCATGTGCAACGACTAAATTATATCCAGGCCCAAGTTTACTTTTCCAATCTACCCACAAAAGGCAATTAATTGTTGTTAGTTAGTAACAACATTGTGCAGTAAGATGTAAGAGTTGGTTAGGGGTATGTGAGCATTTGAAATGGGAACGATTATCCCGTGTGGTAACCTTTACGAGTTGTAGCAATGTCCCTTCGAGCCACGGGAGACCCACAGGAACTGTCATCGGGTTTAGAGAGAGAGAGAGAGAGAGAAACCATGGGAGAAAATATTAGGTTGTGTAACTATATGTACGGATGCCGTCCGCTCACTCCGCTCCTGTAATGGTGCTCACTCAGCGGACCGGGAGCAGTATTTGCTCGTGTTTGGGAAAGCATTATGGTAAATGTGTGTGCGCTTTGTGTGTCTGTATTTGTTCATTGCACCGTAGAGTGGGAGCCGAGAAGGTGGGCTAATGTATTACAGTTGGTGTGGAAAACAGATTAGAGGGTTGGTCGGATATTTTATCACGGGGGAGAAATTTACGAGGCAGAATGTCATTTGGATGTCGTCAGAATTATTACATGTTCAGTTCTGGTGGACCCGGGAGGGTGCGTTTGTTTTGTGTGTATTTCGGGGGGAATGCATATACATCTTCGTCGTCTGTACAGACCAAAGGGTCCAACAGGGCATATATTTGATGAAGTGTGGGATCCACACATTGCTCCATACCACCTCTACTGTTATGTCTACCCCTGCCCCCAATCCCCTCTAAAACATAATGGACGCAAGCTCACACCACGTACGCGCACATACATATAC